>VCRD01002977.1:46531-75200 GCA_006783055.1 Trinorchestia longiramus | reverse complement strand
AATAAATCCAATACAGTACCGCAATCAAGAAGTTGATTTATACATAGCTTCTGCAGGAGCTTTGATGCATTATTTGCATTATTCATGCATTGAGATAACGTAACAAATTTAGATAATGAAGCAGAGCTTTACGAACTTACTGATAACACTTGATATGCATTCTTATCACTGCTTGGTTGCGTTTCGGTAATTCTAACGCCAGTTTTTATTTAAGAGCGAATTAATCTTACTTTGTTTACTGATTTGTAATTTCATTTCATTGCTTGTGTTTTTATGACAAGATAATTTTTATTGCAGTTTTTTTAAGGCCTTGCCGCAACGAAGAAGGTGATTAAATGATACAGAAGCAAACACGATACAGGTTATTAAGGGAATATCATAAATTATAGGGTGCTTTTCGAAGCGCAATGATGGTATTCCTGTTTATAGATTTACGTAATCTTGACTGATTTGATGATTGTGGTAAGACTCGTGAATTTAAACAAATTTGACTAAGAAGATAACTTAAAATGACGGAGCTAGCTGTAATGACGGCTGGCCTTTATCTAACAAGCTGAGGCCAAACTGAAGTCTAGCTTAAAGAAGATGAATATTCACTGAAATCAGCATCAAACAGTTGAAAATATCCTCAAGTTCATCATCGAGAAGTTGAAACCATCCTGAAATGCATCATCAAGCAGTTGAATGCATTCTGATTCTGAATGTGACACGGCCCACTTTGCCACACTTCAGTTGAAAGATGCAAAGGAGGACCTATCAGTCAGTCACATCACTCCAAAAACACATGCTGCCTTTTCATATCAAGCAGTTGTTTGAATACATACTGGTAGGTCAAAATACAATAAGTCGCTACTGTTTACATTTAGACCGTCACTGACGTGCTACAACAGATGTTAGCGATGACCAGTGGGTGCAAATGTCGATGGAAATCTGGGTATCGGATAGAGCATTTTACTAATTTAATTGTAAGAGACCTGCTCTCATTTGCCTCCCAATGCCTCACTTTCAATCTACAGCTGGATCAGAAATTCAAGCAATGTCAAGTATACACTTACAAGCATTTTGTTATTATATGTTCTATGCGTCCTTACTAATAACGTAGTTGCTGCATAATGACCTTTCAGTTGCATGACGACGTAATGGCCTTGTTAGTCTGGTGTACCATGGCTTGATCACTGGTGCGTCTCTCACATCAAAACTTAATGTGCACTCTAATAACCCGAGTGCTTCTCATTAATTACTAATTTGAACACATTTTTGAGCCATTCAAAAGTGAAAATTGTGTTTCCATTTTGATGTCGAATTCAACGCTAGACAGGCTTGCTTATAACACACAATTGGTATTTTAATTAGTGGATGAATTCTCGTGTACAGATCGTTTACTTGTATTTTGCATAGGCATCGTACGACGGGCAAGAGAAATGCTTAACTAAGGCCAGCCCCAAACATACCAAAACATCTTTGCAATCAAGTCTATCATATGGACCATTGGTATCTGAATTTATTCAAATATAGAATTAATTCCACTAAATAATAATCATGCAAGAAAAAGTCTTGTTGGGGTAACCAGATAAACAAAAACGATAATAAAAGATTTGCGACTAAATATTTGCGTAATAGCTTGAGTTAAGTTTCAGGTGAGATTGACCATTAAATTTTTTCTCACAGTCACTAGCAGATTTTATACTTATAGAAGAACCGATAGAGGTATTGATCTTATTTCTATTATCAAATATATATTACTTTATCATTACGCTGGAGGAAACTCATTGATTTAAACTCCTGACTTGTGGTGCTCACAAGATCATTCTATGGCAAACATTCTTAGAAAACTAATTCAAGCTAAGAAGCCATTGAAAGTACTTGATATGTTTTTTTATGTATTCATAACGTTACCAATATTGTGACTTCTTCATAGCGCAGCCTGAGCAGCTGTTGCAAAGCTGTAGTGGTCGACTTGACTGTATTTCGTTCGTCCTATTCTCGCAAATTTTAAACTTTTAGCTCATAATGAGGTGAGACTCGAATTTTCTTTTTATACTTCGGATGTATTGTAGTTCTCATGGTAAGAATTTAAATCGACCTGGAACTGAAAACTGAATCTCAAAGATTACTGGATGAATAAGCATCCAGCTTCTTCTTCTTCATAGGTGTCCTTCATCTTTAGTTGCAATATCCAGGGTTAAAATGATGTCTACATACAGTGGTTAGACAAAATCTTGCCGCCCAAGAGTTAAAAATATAGAAGCCGGAAAATAGGTTAAACAATCATTGTGTTCAAGTATTTAAGTATCTAATATTCAACAACATATGAGCAACGAGTGCCCATTAAAGATAATTTTTCACAATTGATGCGTAAACAGACCTTGAGAGACCAGCTAATTAAGAGTATTTTTTTAACATTTACTTGCTTCACGACAGAAGTCTGGTCATTACTATAAGGTGCATTGTAGTTTTTTAGAAATCCGCGGGATTTTTTGGTGTGAATCGTAATGAAAATAACATAATCATGCATTTCTTGATGTTTAAGAGAGAAGTATATATATTACAAATAAACATGGTTCTCTGCTTTTTCGTTTCCAATGTCTTATGATTTAGTAAATTTGCAGTACAAACACATACTAACTTGGTATGTTGATGTGTTGTAGCTAAGCCAGGTGGTATTGAACCCCAGCACACACTTTGTATTCTTAACACCACACCTTGCTCTAACTACTGAATTGCAATTGACCTTAGTTGTAAGGTTCAACAATTTGTTTATAAAATTTGTAACAACTGTAAAACTGAAGTTACACCTAACTGCACCATGCACACTTCCATGTTGTTTTATTTCATATCGGGCTATCTTTTGGCACCATTATTCCACAACTCAGAAACCAATTTATTCTATTAATGAAATAATAGACGTAATGCTATTGAAACTCGTGTCGAAAAAGAGTACATTTTAAGGATGTAAATTTTTTTCTAAATATGTGGATAATAGAACAAGAGGTAACAAAAAGTGACAAAACTGCGGTGGGTACTTGGCCAAAACTCCTCTTTTTTCCAGGGAATTTGGGCACAGGAGGAACAGTCGTGTTGCTGCTTCAGAAGCACAACAGTGTGAGTCGCGTGAACCTTGTAGAAGTCACCAGAGTCCTCTCATTCAAAGTAGTCAAGATGCATGACTGTGAGGCAGAGTAACTATAAGGTAAACGACCCCTACCAACGGTATATGTGGCAGANTTACTAACCTAGGAGTATAAAATTTGTTTAAAATACCTCGATTTTGCCCTCGCTACTCTGCGAAGTCTTTTAGGAAAGTCTTTCATGGCCGCACGAACTACTCCGAAAAATGTTTTCTCCCTGCATTTATTCCATTTTGACTTCAGAACTATGGTTAATAGTCATGTAAAAGATTAGGTAAGTCCTTGATAATCAATTTTTGTCAAATTTTATTGAGTAATATTTGCAAAATGATAATTATTAAAATATGTAACACGAAAATGTAAATGTAGAATACTCTTCCACATTGCATCAGAAGAAGTTGGTGTTCAGAATAACTGTTATTGGCTACTGGAGTGGCTGAACAGACGGCATACCTGAACTGAATGGATACATTTTAACACTAAATTTTTGTGATCATTGTTGTAGTTCATTTGAAGTTCTGTCATATTTTCATTATCATAGTAGATGCAGTCATTAGTAGTCAGTACTTGTGTACTAAATACAATTCTTCGCCAGCGTTTCTAATTTTTGTTTTCGTATCGGGCGAGACTACTTCCAAAATAATTATGTGATTGCGTACGTGCACTGAAATAATATCATATCCATTTGATTAAATTCACATTGACATTCACGTTTATATATATATATATATAAATATATATATATATGTATATATATATATATATATATATATATATATATATATATATATATATATATATATATATATATATATATATATATATAGGTTTCTTAAAAAATTGTTCAACTCTTCCCAACCTTGTAGCTCAAAAAAAAAGGAAGAGCAAGCAAGCTCTCAGCTGACTGACTATTTAATCTAAGGAGCAGCTCGTCGAGATTTCACCCACATGAGTAAAATGAAGAGGAAACAAAGAAATCACAAAATAAAATTATACTTTATCAGAATAGTGAATATTCAGCCATATGATAAAATACTGCAGAGGAATCTAACTACAACATCATTTTGTCAGTTTACGTGAGTGTGATTATTGTAGATTAATATCTACATGACAATATGACAATAATCAGTGATGATCTAAAACAATCGAATATAATAATTGGAACTAATTTATTTCACGGTGAACTTATTGTGTGTTAACAATGAAAAATTTTAAATACACACTGAAGATAAGCAAAATATTTGTTCAACAAATAACAGAAAAGAAATTTATGATGGCGTTCAAAGTGTATAGCTTTTTAGATAGTGCACATTGTGCTCAGTCCTCTCAGTCGACTAAACAAAAATAAAATTGCTTCCAAGCCACTGAAACATTCGGAGGAAATTAAATTAGTACATTTGTAAAATTAGAACAAATACATCTGCGTACAACATCGAGAAAAAATGCATTTGTAGCATAGGGAAGAAATGCATTTGTAACACAGAAAACAAATATACTTGTAGCAAATCGAACAAATGCTTTGTAACACAGAATAAATGTATGTATATGTAATACAGAAAACAAATACATTTGTAGCAACTAGAACAAATGCGTTCGTAATACAGAGAACAAATAAATTTGTATTGCCGCGAACAAACCCATTCGTAACACAGAGAAGAAATACATTCGTGACAAACATAACAATAGTCAAATACAGCGCGGCAAGACCACTGAGGTAAGCTGTAGTACACCTGAACACTCCACACTTGAACCAGTTCGCTCACAACTGAACGTACGTCTGCTGGAGACTGCCACTGGCTTGCTTCTTTTATGATGTGTAGGCAACCCCCTTCAGTTAAGTGCTGTATTACACTCCAAGTAAGGTCATCAATAGCGGCAATCAACAAGTTTGTCACAAAACAATGGGGTTTTAATTCAGTCGTGATTGTTCCGTCGTGATGGCAAGGTGGTTTGAATAGAATTATTTAATACCCTCTGGGGGCTGCTACCAATAATCGCCGGCACTAATAAGAAGAGTAGTTGTGAGATAGAACGACCATTGGACACACGTCACTGCTGGTTCTTTTGACACTCGAATTAAACCAAGGGTCTACGCTCTAAATGATCACAATTATAATGTCACTCTAGTCGTTTTCATGGTCATTCTTAAAAAGTGTACAGCGGTGAGCAATAAGAGCAACTTCAGTTATGGTTCTTATGACGTGTTCTAACCTATTAAGAATTCATTTCCTCTATATAAGTTCAAACTTGACTCATTATATACATATTAGCACCCAGAAATTTTCCATAAATGGCACACACGCCCTGAACCAATATTAACACTGTAACATTTAGTTAAGTAATTCAAAGCTCCTAAAGACTCGGATATTTTTCAGCTCATCAAAACAAATTCATAGATGTAAAATGAAAATATGAATGAAAATCTCACATAATAAGTTCTGCAGATTGAAAACGAAGAACTGTTCTACTATGTGTGAAAACGCAGAACGGTTTTCATGCATGAAAAAACTCGAAGAGGAACTACACACAGACATACAAGTATCAGGAGTTTGCATAAAGGTCAGTGAACATCTCATAATATCGAGTTTAGAACGTAGAATAAAAGAAATGACGATGAAATGTTGAATTTTTTTCTACAAAGTTAAAAACTAGATCATACTAGCATGCATCATAGCAAAGTGCTGAAACCATAAAAAGTGTTCACCTAAATTTTCATACTAAGGAAGAAGATGTCACCTCAAAATGGAAAACTGCACAAACATCTGTACCCTAAATTTCGGCCACTTTAGAATTTCGTCAAAATCGAAGATTCTTGGTCATCTGGTCATCGGGGACGAGGTCTAGAAAAGGTAACTGAACGCAGAGCCTGAAATTCATGAAACACATGCACGCACGTCGTCAACTCCAAGTTTGAGAACGTGAACGTGCTGCCATCTAAACCCACTGATTTTTCACTCGTCATTGCAATTATTGCTACAAATGGCGTACAGGGGCCAAGCTTAGATTTAGTTTGTTCGTTCGATTTCGTTGAATGTCCTTGTTGGTTAGAATTTTACACGATTAAGCTGCAACAAAATAATAAATTCAATTTCTTTTTCTCCGATACCCAGATTTTTTACGATTCATGCCGGTTGTTTAGCTTTTCGTATGACGATAATCAGTGATGACCTAAAACAATCGAACATAATAATTGGAACTAATTTATTTTACGGTGAACTTATGTTAAAAATGATCAATTTTAAATTCACTTTTAGAGCTTATACGTCATCTAAAATATGAATCACACGTGATGAATTTTATTGAGATGAAGAATGAAAATTTTTGGAATTTGCCGAGTGAAGAAAATGAAGCATTTATTATTGCAGATTTTTTTACCTTAACACAACTTAAACAAAGTAAATGAGTAATTACCAGGTAAATTTAAGTCATTATTTACTTGAATACCTGGATTTTTCAAAGCATATGACACTCATCCAACTATACGCATGCATCTCATGCATTGGCGATTGGACACATACTTTATTTTACGTATCGAAGTAAGAGAGTTTGAGCAGCTTCAAGAGACTAAAACTTGTGCAGAGGCCAGTTGTGTTTCGGAGATAGTACGGACAGGCGTCAGTCGAGATCTCCATAGAATTGAGTGTGTGTAGTGCATGTTGCATAAACGAGTTCGAACTTCTGAACCACACACCATCTCCCGTGGAAGAACAGAACAGAGTTTACTTGACTGATGTCTGATCGCTTATGTACTTGGAATGCTTCCCTTTTCTCCATCAGTTCTCAAAAGGTGTGACAGTACCAGTTTATGGCATCTGTATTTGGATAGACACTCGTCATCTCGTTAAAACTTATGGAAGATGCCCGAGTCCAGCTGGCGCGTATGCTCAAGGACGTGGCCATAGTTGAATCAGAACATTCGCGCACGTTTAACATGTTGAAGTGTTAAGAACCTTAGTAAATTTATGGTCAGAGAACTTACTAACCCAGTGATTCCCAAGCTTTTTCAGTCGAACTTTATCTAAGAAGCTAAAATAATTCGATGCTCTTCGTACACAGATAGGGAAATTAATTCAATAAGTTTACTCATATAATTACCACAGCGGTATGCCACCATAAAACAGTGTTTGAAATATCAATAAACACAAGATAATTTAAAATACTTGTTTTCTGTTTTGTGCATGAAATATGAAGCACAATTACCGATAGATAACACGCGCTTCATGTTGTTTTGCTACGTTTTCTAAACTGGACAATATTTTTGATGTACAAATCCTCATTTCTTCCTCAATACAAAGAACTTTTTAAGAGTTCATGTTGCTTAGAGTTGAAAATCAAACTCGCATAGATATAATGTCGAAAAGACTACATTAAGACTTATAAATTTTTTTCTGCTACTCAGGTATAATTTGTCTTAATTTCAATCAAAAATACATCAATGGATACTTCACAATGCTTGAATACAAGTCTTCTATATCTTGATGTTGATGCCAATTCCTCTACACTAATTTTCACACAACGTTGTATTGAATATGTTTGAATGTATTTCGAGTTCACTCATACTGTCCCGTGTTCAAGGACGAAAAATAGAATATTTTTTCTTTAAAATCGACAAATGCTCGAACACAGCTGGAGTAATTTCTATTGTTCAGCGTTTACGTATTACGGGAAATATTTCGAAATTACCACTTTCAGTTCCATTTTCAAAATTCCAACCTTCTTTTTGAATGACACCACCACATCTATCAAAGTGAAAATGTTTTTTCTCCACCTTGTATACTTGCATTGACGCTTTTGAGGTGCACAAATATTTTTGTTAAACATTTGGTTTTGGAAACCCAATATTCGTATCGTAGATTTTCCATGAATTGTTCGTGGTTTTCTTTTTTTAAAAACGCAAGCAATTCTTTTTGGAGTTCATTCATGCGACGTAAGACCTTGCATTTTGAAAGGCGCTGGTGCTGGGAGTTCATATCAACACAAATTTGCTCAAACCAGTGACACGTCAGCGACCTACTTTTACAAAAGTGACCCATTTCAACGGCAGGAGAGGGATATCCTCTACAGTTTGTTCAAGAATTTATAAATTTTCTAAAATCAGCACTATTTGGTTCTCTAGGAACACTGTGTATGGGTAAATTAAATATCACATGACCCAAGTCTCACTACCATCAGTACTGAATTGTAACTATTCTTTTCTTGTAAAAATGCACATTAAATCTGAACTAGCAGTCAGAATCGAGATCTCTATGCAATTTATAGGCTGTGGTCCGTGTTGGACAGACAAGTTCGAAGTCCTGAACCGTACTTCATCGCTGAAGGAGCAGAAACTGAGTTTCCTTGAATGTTGACTGATAATTTTTAAGCAAGACATTCAAAGATTTCTAAACTACTCGAGGCTGTTAAAAACGTGACAAGAGAACTAGTCCATTTTTAATAAATATATATTATATACGCTATGTTAAACAAGTGTTTTAATATTCATATTTTGTCCAACTCTTATAATTTCTTCAAATTTCTCGTGCTACAATGTGTGTTTCTCGCGTGTTATTTAATAATACGATCAAAATTGTGTGGGAGCAATAATATCATCCATAATATCGAAAAGTTATAAAGATTTCAAATATTAAAATATTCCTCTCAGATTTTTGTGTACGGCTTCATAAACGTGAAGTATTAATAAAAAGGATTAAACAACGCGTAGAGCTTTTGATATGATTGATTTTATCTAATAAATCCAATACAGTACCGCCATCAAGAAATTGATTTATACATAGCTTCTGCAGGAGCTTTGATGCATTATTTGCATTATTCATGCATTGAGATAACGTAACAAATTAAGATAATGAAGGAGAGCTTTACGAACTTACTGATAACACTTGATATGCATTCTTATCACTGCTTGGTTGCGTTTCGGTAATTCTAACGCCAGTTTTTATTTAGGAGCGAATTAATCTTACCTTGTTTACTGATTTGTAATTTCATTTTATTGCTTGTGTTTTTATGACAAGATAATTTTTATTGCAGTTTTTTTAATGCCTTGCCGCTACGAAGAAGGTGATTAAATGATACAGAAGCAAACACGATACAGGTTATTAAGGGAATATCATAAATTACAGGGTGCTTTTCGAAGTGCAATGATGGTATTCCTGTTTATAGATTTACGTAATCTTGACTGATTTGATGATTGTGGTAAGACTCGTGAATTTAAACAAATTTGACTGAGAAGATAACTTAAAATGACGGAGCTAGCTGTAATGACGGCTGGCCTTTATCTAACAAGCTGAGGCCAAACTGAAGTCTAGCTTAAAGAAGATGAATATTCACTGAATGTAGTATCAAGCACTTGAATATACACTGAAATCAGCTTCAAACAGTTGAAAACATCCTCAAGTTCATCATCGAGAAGTTGAAACCATCTTGAAATGCATCATCAAGCAGTTGAATGCATTCTGATTCTGAATGTGACACGTCCCACTTTGCCACACTTCAGTTGAGAGATGCAAAGGAGGACCTATCAGTCAGTCACATCACTCCTAAAACACATGCTGCCTTTTCAAATCAAGCAGTTGTTTGAATACATACTGGTAGGTCAAAATACAATAAGTCGCTACTGTTTACATTTAGACCGTCACTGATGTGCTACAACAGATGTTAGCGATGACCAGTGGGCGTAAATGTCGATGGAAATCTGGGTATCGGATAGAGCATTTTACTAATTTAATTGTAAGAGACCTGCTCTCATTTGCCTCCCAATGCCTCACTTTCAATCTACAGCTGGATCAAAAATTCAAGCAATGTCAAGTATACACTTACAAGCATTTTGTTATTATATCTTCTATGCATCCTTACTAATAACGTAGTTGCTGCATAATGACCTTTCAGCTGCATGACGACGTAATGGCCTTGTTAGTCTGGTGTACCATGGCTTGATCACTGGTGCGTCTCTCACATCAAAACTTAATGTGCACTCTAATAACCCGAGTGCTTCTCATTAATTCCTAATTTGAACACATTTTTGAGCCATTCAAAAGTGAAAATTGTGTTTCCATTTTGATGTCGAATTCAACGCTAGACAGGCTTGCTTATAATACACAATTGGTATTTTAATTAGTGGATGAATTCTCGTGTACAGATCGTTTACTTGTATTTTGCATAGGCATCGTACGGCGGGCAAGAGAAATGCTTAACTAAGGCCAGCCCCAAACATACCAAAACATCTTTGCAATCAAGTCTATCATATGGATCATTGGTATCTGAATTTATTTAAATATAGAATTAATTCCACTAAATAATAATCATGCAAGAAAAAGTCTTGGGGAAACCAGATAAACAAAAAAGATAGTAAATGATTTGCGACTAAATATTTGCGTTATAGCTTGAGTTAAGTCACAGGTGAGATTGACCATTAAATGTTTTCTCACAGTCACTAGCAGATTTTATACTTTTAGAAGAACCGATAGAGGTATTGATCTTATTTCTATTATCAAATATATATTACTTCATCATTACGCTGGAGGAAACTCGTTGATTTAAACTCCTGACTTGTGGTGCTCACAAGATCATTCAATAGCAAACATTTTTAGAAAACTAATTCAAGCTAAGAAGCCATTGAAAGTACTTGATATGTTTTTTTATATATTCATAACGTTACCAATATTGTGACTTCTTCATAGCACAGCCTGAGCAGCCGTTGAAAAGCTGTAGTGGTCGACTTGACTCTATTTCGTTCGTCCTATTCTCGCAAATTTTAAACTTTTAGCTCATAATGAGGTGAGACTCGAATTTTTTTTATACTTTGGATGTATTGTAGTTCTGATGGTAAGAATTCAAATCGACCTGGAACTGAAAACTGAATCTCAAAGATTACTGGATGAATAAGCATCCAGCTTCTTCTTCAGAGGTGTCCTTCATCTTTAGTTGCAATATCCAGGGTTAAAATGATGTCTACATACTACAGTGGTTAGACAAAATCTTGCCGCCCAAGAGTTAAAAATATAGAAGCCGGAAAATAGGTTAAACAATCATTGTGTTCAAGTATTTAAGTATCTAAGATTCAACAACATATGAGCAACGAGTGCCCATTAAAGATAATTTTTCGCAATTGATGCGTAAACAGACCTTGAGAGACCAGCTAATTAAGAATATTTTTTTAACATTTACTTGCTTCACGACAGAAGTCTGGTCATTAATATAAGGTGCATTATAGTTTTTTAGAAATCTGCGGGATTTTTTGGTGTGAATCGTAATGAAAATAACATAATCATGCATTTCTTCATGTTTAAGAGAGAAGTATATATATTACAAATAAACATGGTTCTCTGCTTTTTCGTTTCCGATGTCTTATGATTTAGTAAATTTGCAGTACAAACACATACTAACTTGGTATGTTGATGTGTTGTAGCTAAGCCAGGCGGTATTGAACCCCAGTACTTTGTGTTCTTAACACCACACCTTGCTCTAACTACTGAATTGCAATTGACCTTAGTTGTAGGGTTCAACAATTTGTTTATAAAATTTGTAACAACTGTAAAACTGAAGTTACACCTAACTGCACCGTGCACACTTCCATGTTGTTTTATTTCATATCGGGCCATCTTTTGGCACTTTTATTCCACAACTCAGAAACCAATTTATTCTATATGGTTAATAAAATAGTAGACGTAATGCTATTGAAACTCGTGTCGAAAAAGAGTACATTTTAAGGATGTCAATTTTTTTCTAAATATGTGGATAATAGAACAAGAGGTGACAAAAAGTGAGAAAACTGCGGTGGGTACTTGGCCAGAACTCCCTTTTTTCCAGGGAATTTGGGCACAGGAGGAACAGTCGTGTTGCTGCTTCAGAAGCACAACAGTGTGAGTTGCGTGAGCCTTGTAGAAGTCACCAGAGTCTTCTCATTCAAAGTAGTCAAGATGCATGACTGTGAGGCAGAGTAACTATAAGGTAAACGACCCCTACCAACGGTATATGTGGCAGAAGTACTATATAGTACAGGTGTCTTGTTAATAAATAATAAACCAAATTTAAATATTTAGATAATATTTCGCGTATATTGCAGAGTTATAAGTGAATACGCGTGTTTCCCTAAACTATCAATTACGTATATACGAGATGTAGATGAGATTCAATCATTTAGACTTATAAGTATCTCAACAGCCTTAACGATGTTACCCTGGAAGGGCTTTTCTAAAGACACGGTATCGTGTAAGCCAGAAATAACGGCCAAAAATGAATAATAAGAAACTTCAAGAGATCGCAAGCTATAAACTTCTTTCCAATTACAATTGCCACAACTTAGAATCAGCTGCCCGAAAACATTGTTTCTGCTGTCAATGTGATCATATTCAAAGTTCGCTTCGACAAATATAGAAATAAGAATCCCCCAGTATTATAACAAACTGATTCTATGTCTCTAACTTCTGGGGCCAGTGAATGATTGTGATACAATTGCGTGACTGAAATACCTGTGTGTGAGTGAAGTGCGTGTACGTGACTGAATTGGCTTACATGATTGAGGTGTACGTGCGTAATTGAGGCCTTTACTTTGAACGGCATAGAACTTGGGCTCAAGTCCTATTTAGTCCTGTTCAATTCTATTTTATTCTAGATATTAAAAAATAAGATAGTTTAATAGGGTTCAAATTTACGTGTGACTATGACAGGGTATACAATAATAATTATCTGATGAATTTAAGCGTTAAATGGATAAGTTTTCTTTGTTTTGAGGTATTAAAAATTGCAGTGATAACCAAAGTGGGGGAAATTACAAGAAGGCCTTGGCACCAAAATGGTAGATCTTGTGGCATCACAGCTCTGTGTCTCCAGCTCTGTGCCGTGTCGTCAGTGACTCGAGAGCTCCGTCTCTTGATCTGGCTGTCCAGCAGTTAGTTAGGCTATTCTTTTACAAAATTTTACAGTTGTCTCATAAAATCTCTCGGGAGTAGCTTTCACTTTGCATCATTGTCTTGTTGGAAGGTCCAAGATTCTGCATGGACACATACGATCTTTTGTTAAACGGAGTCTGTGTTCATCTAGCCGCTGTCTCAATTTTTAAGAGTGAGATTTTTTATAATATATAATGCATAGATCAGACACTGTAATCATCGAGACCATCTTACATGTCTGAAGAATTCGACTGTATGTTAACAGTGGGAGAAACTCACAATACATGTATATTAAATTCATTCATCAAACTACGAGAAAAAAGCTATCCGCCAACAATGGAACGAAAAAATTATAGGTTATCATAGACTGTCGAGATGATAACCTTTAATGAGTATGAGAATCAGATCCCTTAAAAAGGGGTCTTAAAGTATTAGATTAAGATCGCTTTTTAAACAAAAACATTAAAAAATGGGATTAAACTCACAGAGTGAAGGTAAAAAAAATTGAAAATATTCTTCAAGCTCTTTATCAACAGCATCTTGATGACGATTTAGTGGAAGTGTTGGAATATTTCTCATTGAAGTATTTTCACTAATAAAGGCTCATAATCGTTGCACCTGAACGCTCAGTACAAAAATTTGAATCTCAGGGTTTTGCTGTGTATAATTAATTAGTAGGGCGGGCTTCGTGTTTCATAACTTAAAACCTGGTGACACAAATAATGTATCATTATTTTAAAAATGTTAAGAAAATACCCCACAATCTGAGTATATTATGCAGAGGATAAAAACACACGAATTTACGCGCAATATGTATTTCTAAGCTAAAATAAATAATTCATGTTATTACTATGACAAATGGCTACACACAGATTCTTAGGTATGAACTCTGGTCCTCGGCGCTTACAGATATAAACTCCTGACTCGTGCTGATACAATAATCAACAATGGAATATAAAACTTCAACTCACATAGCAATATCCCCGCTAACATTGAGGTAAAAATTTTCCGTCCGACTGAAGTCACACGATGACAAATTTCTGGCCAAAGGCAGCAAATTTGGCATCAGATCTACTAATTTGCAGTTAGCAGCCACTCAATCAAGCACAATGTGAAGGCTAATCAATGCAATTTGGTTCATTGTGTCAGTGTCATCGGTTTTTGTGGTATTTTGGAACACTTTTAAGACTTATTTTCATATTTTCACAGCAGTTATATCATTTTTTTCCACTGAAAATCAATAGTTCCGGTTTTGTATCAATTTCATCAGAGAAATTACATCACATTTTCTGCGAACATAAGCAACTCAACATCCAGAGCATCAGTTCATAAAACATTTCGTAAATATTTGTTTGTTTTATGTGTGTGATATCTGGATGCTAATAATCGTACGTACTAGTCCTACATTTTAGAAGGTAACTTTGCGATGTGTTTCGATTTATCAGCCATTATTTGCGTCTCAATTTCATGAATATCTAAACTTACACAAAAAGAAAATTAATTTCAGAAACTTGAGTGCTATGTAGCGCTAATGCGATAGAAAAGTTTAATTCGTTTAAGTTCATAGTGAAATGTTCACAGTTTATGCAATGACAAAACGAACAAAAGAACAAACGAATCTTTGTTCGTGTTTAGTGATTCTTGTTATTCTTCACAGGCAATTGACCTACTCTTAGAGTCCCTTTGAAGGAATTAATTCGAGTCATTATTAGAAGAAAATTTATCTTATTCTATCAGTAGCGCTAAATTTTCTCAAAAATTATTCTAGTACGTCAAAATATGGTAAATGATATTTAATAAGCATGAAACATGAATGGGAATCGTATTTATCGTATATTATACCTTTACGTCACATACGGTTACTCTAAAATCTTAAAAAGAATAAGGCATGTGCGTCTATCAGTTTTTTCACAACGTATCATTAAGCTCGAAAAAAGACACAATACTCAAAATATCGTCTTCAGTAATCGTTCAAATTACAATGAAGAGGAATGTGAACTTTTTCTTAAGACGCACAAATGCTTACACACAAAAAGTGTTATCGTTCAAAAAATAGGAGATAAGACTACTCTGAGAGAGTTAGTGGAGCCCAGTGAAAGAAATTAACGTTGAGGAAATACAATCTAATATGTAAGAAACTTCATTGAGACAATCACCTCATTTACGCACTGTCCTGATGCAGACAATTCCCTTGCTACAACTGCAGCAAAAGTCTCATGACTGACTGAATTCCGTTTCATATTGAAGCTCAGTTTAGTTATTGCGCCACTAGTATGTATACCTATCAAGTTTATTGATTTATTTCATCCCTGTATCTCATTTTTAATTGCTACATCAAATAAATGTAGGATATTTGTTATTCTTCGAGCTTACGATTGTTAAAATTTCAAGGATTGTGAACTAATGAAACAAGGGTTGAACCTGCATTGTATTATATAAAACTTGTGCGTGTGTACCTTTAGTAATAATTACGAAGAACTTATGAGTATAATTCAGAGTAACTCGAGCAATCATTTCCTCATTTAATAGTGTACCGTTTAGGAAAGAATGTTTATTGCAAAAATTAAGAAAAATGTAATCAAAATTTTCAAAGATGAACTTCAAGATTTGCCGACCTTTTAGCCATCTCTCTGATCCGTGTGAGACTCAGATTTAATGAGAAGTTTTCATCAAACTTTCAGAAGTTTGTGACAGAGTTTAAAACTCTGCAATGTAGAGGATGGGTTAAACTGCGATAAGCAAGCCTTCCACGAGTAAAATCTCTGAATTTGAAGCTTTCAATTGCATCTTAACCAAGTGTTCCTTCCACTTGATCAAATTGTAGATA
This sequence comes from Trinorchestia longiramus, assembly GCA_006783055.1. Classification (NCBI taxonomy): domain Eukaryota; kingdom Metazoa; phylum Arthropoda; class Malacostraca; order Amphipoda; family Talitridae; genus Trinorchestia; species Trinorchestia longiramus. The sequence continues at coordinate 59,361 of VCRD01002977.1, read as the reverse complement.
TTTTGTAACCATGCTGTTGTGGATACTACTGGGCACATCAGTCTTTCTTTTCGTGTTTTAAATTATATCTGTTCAACTTAAACTAAGCAATAAAGAGAATAAAAAACATACACACAAAATATTACAAAATTTGGATTTTTTTCAAGTGTTATTAGAGTGGCTATTAATTTGGTACATAACGATTCAATATGGAATACGTCAATAAAATACTAAGTTATTAATATATTTCACATCTTAATTCTACCCTTATTTTCACTTTAACATAATAATCAGTCTTGGTCGTACTGTTTTACTCGGAGCTGATATTGAAATTAATCGAGAGCCAAAATTTAATTTCATATGTACCTTGTGCGTCGATTTATCCTGTTTGCAAAATATCGACACAATCGAGAAAGAGTTATAGCAAACTGTGCTTGTTCACCTATCCCTAACACATAAATGTACAACATGGGTTGTCCCATAATTTCAAAAGGACATCTAGCTCTGTCGGTGTTGTCTGATATTAGCCAATTTGCAGAGAAGATGGCCTCCCTGTATATCGTTAACAGAATAATGAAATAGATTGGGAGTCCAGTGCTGCGTGGCAAACTGACGAGCATCCTTTTGCTCGAATGTTATTGGTCTCTGGGCGACACAATCTCGTCATTATAGTCTTTGATGCTACACTCATGTCTTACTTGTGTGTGAATGTCGGCAGCCACATCTAATGAAGCACCTTAGAAAAGCTTGGGGGATAATGCTTTTACAACGAATATATGTACATCATGATAAAGAGTAATCTTCTCGAGAAAAGATAAGATGATCATCGTCCAGAAAAACTACAAAAAACGGGCCATCGCTCCTCTGGTATAATAGAGAGGAATTCTCATAAAATAATATTCTTTACTTTGATTATTGCTTTTTTCGATCACATAATTACTCGATTGAAGTACAGTAGAATTCTTTTTAACCAGCACTTGCAATTGATATTGTTTTCTTTTTATGTCCAGCGTGTCTATGAACTGTCTGTGGTTACTTGGGTGATATAATAGGAGGTTTAAATAAGGTTTCAAGGCATTTTTAAGGGATCGCCTGATATAACCGCATTTTTTATTAAACGGGAACTGCAAAAGTCCCATGGGTGCCGGTTAAAAAGTCTTGCACTGTATTCATAAAATTCCTGTATCCATTAAACATTCCACGGCTGCTCTGCCCGATAAGGAAAGTAAGAGAATTGTGAAAGACGTGTGCTGCGCACTCGTGTGTGACAACACGCTTGAGAACACGCATTCAATGTGACAACACGCTTGAGAACACGCATTCGTATATGACAACACGCTTGAGAACACGCATTCAATGTGACAACACGCTTGAGAACACGCACTCGTATGTGACGACACGCTTGAAAACAATAGTCATGTGAGCAAATGCAAGCAAGGCCCTCGCCCGTGTGGTGCTTGAATGTAACTAGTACTGAACAGTTCAACTAAAAATGTGCCTTATTATAAACAGTGAAAATGCAAATACTGTCAGAAGAAAACATTAAAATTAGTGTTAAATGATTTAAAAAAACGTTAATCGTTTTACAAATTTTTTAAGAGTATTTTCCTGATGTTCCGTTGTCATTATTTTAGTAACTCTTTTCGGTTTGTGTATTAAGTGGGATGTATGTTCACGTTGCTTTATATTGCTGATTTAAAATAACAAAGTGCACAATTAACACTCAATATCAGTTGTTAAATGATATGTTTTTTGGATAATGAACATCACCGATAGAGATGTGCATGTGAGTGGCTCTTTTGTGACAGGTTAAACTACTCTGTATTAGCTGCAGAATATATTCAGACTGATATGAAATAAATAACGTATAGATCAAAAGCTAGTTTAATATCTTTAAATATTTCAAGTTATCTTAGAAGTCAGGGTCTCAGATTGTTATTAACAGAAGGCAATCTTTTAATCGATTCATTTCAGATGTTCAACCCCTGAGCTTTAGATTTTCACTGGATCATTTTCTCCGCATCACTGAAGTTCAGCTGGAAGACAGACTTAAAAGGTGACGAGGACAAACTTGTCAGCACCTTGGTGCTTTCAATAATCACAAACACGCTTCAATGACTGACCTGAACGTTGAGGCACCTTGTAATGCTTCAACAGCTAACCTCCAACATGGATATCAATTGCGTCTCTGTTTTGATTTCACTCTAGAATTTTAACAAATAAAATCTTAGTTCAAGTGCTTTTGCAACAAGTTTCTTGACTTCAAAGTGGGGGTTAGATAAAATTAGTGTCTTATTTAAGCAGTCGAACTGGTGAACGACAACGTTACTCTCCAAGGGAAAAGATCACAGGAGGATTAGATTTTTCACGTATCAGTGAATATCGTTTTAAGGTTGCTTCAAATTTGGGTCATGTATCAACAGAAGCTTTAGCGTGTCTAACTTATTGCCACAAAACTCAGCAATGAAGGAGCAATAACTTTTACGGATTAAAACTCCTGATACTTAATTCGAAAAATTATTCAATTTTGTTTTCTTAAATTTGAGACTCTATGCTGGGACAAACGTCTAGTCATACTAGCCACTTCCCTGTTATCGTCCAAAGTTTTTGCAAGTTGTGCTGCAAGTTCTGTCAATGACGTGAGTTTTATGTTCCTTTCTGGCGAAGAATGCACTGTGAACAGAATAATGGATCACTTGTGCTCAACTTTTCATATTGCCCATCTGATGAGAAAAACGAATTTCTCAGAAATTCCGGTATAGTGAAACTGAAAATTCAGTGTTCCCCCAAAATTAGCATGTACTCGATGTTAAAAAATTCAATCTCATTTGTATTGCTTCAGATTTGTAGGGTTTATCCCTTTTATGTTCTTCCCTATGTATGCATTGGAAGCAAGTGAAAGTGCCTACAGCGTGGGAGCCCACATAGAGACAGAGGGCAGGAGGAATATATATTTCCGAAAGAAGAACCTTTCTTTTCCAATTTGAGAGAGCGTTGGCGCTGGCTGGAGTCAATGATGAGAACATGCATTCGTTACGGAATCTAATTCTTCTGCATGGATGAATATGGTTGACAGACTGCTCTCTCATGTGATGATCACAGTCACACCATAGACGAACTTGAGCTTCTTCGAGCACGTATTTTTCGAAAATAGGTACCTGGCAAAATAGATATGAAAGCTCATGGTTTTAACGAACAGTATTTAAAAAATAATTACATACATATGATATTAAGAGACAGGGCAAATCGATGACTCAATGGTTTGAAGAGATACCTCTGTTTGACTTCAACGACATTGTCAACGGCTGTTGCACGAGTCTGCTCATACGTGAAGAGGCTATTACACAGAATGACAGGTGAGCTTTATGGGGTAATATTTTTTCTTATCATTTATATTTTTTGTCTCTTTGAAATGTCCACACTTCCTCATCTGGCAGCCGTCAGGCTATGTCAACTCAGCACGAGTTGTATCATTGGACAGCTGATGTGCCACTTAGTTTTCATCGTGGTCACCTAAATTAAGTGAAAACTTTAACAAAATCTTGCATACACTGGAATAGTAACTGTGCAATAAACACGTATAACTGTTTCATTGACGAGACAATTAGTAATGGGAGAGTTTCATTGACCGATTTTGATACTTTAATTTGAGAACTTGATAGATCTATGAAAAATTTATTTACTGTCACTGAAATTCTACATAGAAGTTAAAAAAGTAGGATCTAAGCTCTTGATGTACATAAATGAATCGTCAGGATTTTAAAGCAGCTAATTCCGAACTTGATTATGTACCTTAAGAACTATCCATGAAAGTTATTTTTTTGTTATTGACTCAAACATTGAGTAAAAAGTTTCATTATTTCGTATTTATTTCTGGTCTAGAATAAATGATCTATTTTTTCCCTGGAGAATTCTAGGAAAGGACATATAGTTTAACTTCACCCGGAAAAATTATTATTCATCCCTTCCCAAATAGAACTTAAAAAGAGATGGCCTTGATGAGAGAATCAGTCAGGACTATTTACTGTACTTACAAAATGCATTGGTTTCTTTCAAAATCATTACTTTTATTCCGTTTATTCCTTCATGCTTTGAAAGTTAGAAAGCTCATAATCAGAGGTCCTTCTAGATCGTAAATAGTTCAAAATTTTAGTCTTCCGCTTTCGAAATGAAGCTACTGCCTCGGAGTGATAAAAAGTCTGACAATATATTTTGTTTTTGAGATATTTTTAGGAAAGACTGTTTGCTCAGAGCATCTGCAAGAAGTTTATAAATGGTAGCTTCAAAGTAATAAATTCCTACTTTTACCTCTTTCAAAGTGAGCTGGCTACCGTTGAAAATGCATCATGAAAACAGACTGTCTGAATAAGTGTATAAATAACTCTAGAGCTCTTTATAAATAATTTTTTGCTGGGACATCGTTCAATTTTTGTAACTCTGTCTTAGCAGCAAATGTACGTATGTCCCTGTAAATAAGAAATGGTTTTCATTTCCATGGTGAAGTTGTTTTGCTTACAACACACATGATTCACCATGGAGGTCAAGTCCCTGGATGCTTTTCAGTGATCTTTTGAAACAATAAAGAATGAAATTTCTGCGTCTTCATTAAGAGACAGCAAGTGAGTTTGAGATCTCATTCATTACTTGACATCAAGGTATCATTTTACATATGCAGGATCTTGGCTTTAATTTTGGTTTCCTTTATTAACTGAAGTTTAGAGGTCAAGTCACAGCGTCTTCATCCCGACAAAGTGAAGTCATGGGCTCATTAAGACTGGATTTCGTAAAGCACTGCACGGACTACTGATGAAAAGCTCTTGTATTAGGAAGCGATTTGCTCAAAGAAAATTATGAAATTTCAATCGTGGTGCAAAGCCACTGATGAAATAATAACAATGTTTATTGATGTAAAACTTAAACACACACGTTCCTAAAGAACATGCACCTAACACATCAACGCCATCATCATTTGGCTTAGCACACAGAATGTTTCAATGTGCGTTCGTCTTTTTAAATACAACAAATTTTGCCTGAGCTGTGCCAGAGAAGCGGAAGAAAAGAAGAAATCATAAATAATGAGCATACTGCAGCTAACTTGAGATGACAGCTATTCATACAGTATGAGGTTTTCGTATAAGTATGAGTTATTACGGTGAGCGCCACAAGGCAAATTTATGACTGAATATGATTTATCTAGTCAAAAAAGAAGAAGAAATTAATATTATGAACAAGCCGTGCAAGTACACTTACAGTATTTGTTCTGTACGTGGAAACGGAAAAATAGTCTCGTTAGTTCAAAGGAACAAAAAGATTGACTGATACTCGACTGAACACTTGAGGCTGAAGACCAGAAACGTCTTCAGTTGATATCAGTTACTCGGAACTTAGAAATTTTTATACAAGAATGCATTAAAATATAAGAACTATTCACTACACTAGAACATACGAACATTTATATTTTTCATAAAACATGATGACGTACTTTCACTGTTTTTTTTTGCTCGCGTATCGAAAATTTGCTTGGATGAATCATATCACAACTTCAAGAGATGACCAATTTTTATCTAAAACAAAAAAATTTAGGAATAACTGTAATCAATAGCGAGGCTTTCATGATAGAAAGGGTCATGAATTCTATTTATTTTGGTTCTGAAGTATCGACACATCGACACCACATGCAGATCCCGCCCTGCCATCCTCACAGGATCGCGGTCTGCAAAGTGAGTCTCGCGGCACAGTCTACTCCCTGGGGACCAGTAATTGAACTAGATTATGTTTACGAGTCTGCTTCATTACTTGTTTGCTAACTTACGGCGAGTCTTCGTGACGCATACGTTCAGCTGGAGCGACAGCAGCAACACGTGGGCAGCTGCGCCTATAAAAGCCCAGCTCCTTGACCGAGTGCATCACTTCTGCGTTGACTCTCGTGTCGGACATACAGTCCTCCTCTACTTCTTCTCACTGACCTGTTGCTCTCGACCTTTGCATTCCTGTGATCCTCTTCACAGTAAGTATTGGCATTGCTTGCAGTAGCACTATACACTGGGGTCGGGTAAGATACTTAAATGTGTGTTTGAATGTCCGTAGACTTTAGGCATGACAGATGCCTACAGATGGTAGTACAGATGGATGTATGTACTAGATTTCATATGCGTGATATTAGTCAGATGTTCTCTTCTGATTTCAAGATGAACCATAGGTCAAAAGCTCATTCTAGCTCCAAAACTAGGCTGTTAAAAAAATACGATGAACATAGTTTTTAATGCAATGATTCGTTTGAATTTAGAGTCTAATTTTCTCTAAAAGCCGTCAGTGTACACTATTTTACGCTTCTCTGGTACGCAAGAACGCTGTGACCGACATACGAAAGGAATGTCAGTTGACTGAACTTCATTCAGAGCAACGACCAGTAGTCAACAATAGCAATAGCAGAGAGCTTTAGTAAAATTTTCATACGGATAATTTCGTCCATGAGCAACATGGTGTCAATTTCTCTCCGTGTCTTATTAAACGTCTCGTGTATGCGTGTTAGTTAGTTTTATAGGTTCAAAAAAATTAGCTTGGTAATTTTATGCGCAGGAAATCTAGATAATGTTTACAAGGAAGCACAGGTTTGTTTGTCAGAGCCCAGGAAGCTGTGAGATTATAATGTATCAAAATTTTGTCGGATTGAGGATTTTTTAATCGGTGGTTTACTGTTAAAAAAACACATGCAGTGTTCCACAGGACTTCTATTATTGTATAAATTATCAGCTCATAATAACAAACCATTCAATATTTTCTAAGCTCAGTTTGCTACGTAAAATTTCCGAGTGCAAGGCTTAAGAAGCAAAATTGACAGCAATGAAAAACTTAATGCCTGCAACGCTGCCTCTATACAGGAGACGTGTCCTTTTTCAGGAGATACGTTTGGTTAAAAGCAAGTCAAGGTTTGAATTAAAACAATCATTTATTCAATGATTATACACTGAGTTAGAGTTCGATTGTTGTTTTTGATTAAAAAAACAATTATGACTATTTGCTCTTTTTATTAACTATTTATGGCTATCGAAATTCCCCAAAAAACATTGTTATGTTATGAAAAGCTTTGAAGATAAAACTTTTTTTTCAATTTTGATACATTGGGGGATGTATGCCTGCCAAGAAGTCTCAACGAAATAATTTTATCAGCTCCGAACATCATACAAGACATATTTTAAAATTTGGTTAATATGTTCCACCACTGGTCAGCTTAATGTCTCAGATTTTCAATGTTTATAGTCAGGCTCCTGTGTTTATTGTAAGGCACAATAGTCCGGCGCTTAGTGTTCATTGTACGGCAAAATAGTCAGGCGCTTAGTTGACAGTAAGGCAGAATAGTCAGATACTTAATGTTTATTAGACAGCAAAATCGTTAGACATAATAATCCTAAAACAACATTCAGTGCATGTGTACCACTAAATAACTGTGTGAAGGTCACATGAATGGGTCAGTTGTTGGCACCAGAGTCAGATAAATGTTGCATCATGACATCAGTTTTATGATACAAGATAATTATTAAGATCAAGTACTCTCAGTTCCACTCTAATCATAATGGAAATAGTATGTTTGGTTTTTAGTCTCCCGGTTATGTCATTATGCTTATATCAATGTTATGAGGGCATTTTGCTGTTTTTTTCTCGGGGTATTTCCATATCACCGATTTTAACATGATCAAAATTCCAGCGAATGAAAGATTAATTATAATTATTACCGTGCACTCAGCTGATCTAGACAACATTGGATGTACTGTCACTGGATGGTCAAATGTGAAATTTGATATTACTGGTGCAGCAATTTTAGACCCTGATATGTTATATATTTTCGATTTTTATTGAGTTTCCTTGTTTTGGATTATTGGGAATAGCGCGTAATACACTCTTGAAAATATTGCTTCGAGCTCCATCATAGCGTTCTTTTCTATTTGGTTACTGATGAATGCAGAAGACTATGAGAGTCTGTGATCCAATTTTGAGATATTTGGCAGAGCTCAGTGTGTTAACATTGTGACTTCTACCGAAAAAGTTATTTGCTGATGATACAGTAAGATGCCAACGTAGAAGGAGGTACACGTACCCATAGTAGAAATATCGAATCGCTCTAGGGAAACGTGCATTCTGAAATGTGAAGTGTTGAGGCTTGAATTTCTTTCCAAGTAGTTGAACTGAAATTTAGAGTTTAAATTATAGGAAATTTATGGAGTTTACTACTATGTTGCTGTAACAACTGGCATAATCACTCGTGCGAAGAAACGTCGCTTGACTCAAAATACAAACGCTTGATGGGAAAAGAATGAAATAAGCTACTGGCAAGTCGTAATCTAAAATGTGCACATCAGCATGTTGCAGTATGAGCAGTTTTGCAGACATGTTGGAATAACTGCATTAATTTAGTTACGACAGTTAATGCTCTATTTCTCTTCATGGTGCTTTGCCATCTGTGTTCCATTTTAAAAACTATAAATTTTTTGGTATATTCAGCATTTCATTACTCAATTAAACAAGCTTTAAGTTGATACATGTACGGTACTTTTAAAGCTACAGATTTGTTCCACGGAAGATGCTTGTCATGCTTAGGAAGATTTATATTTAACAGAAGCTTAGGTTTGAAATTTTGGGTTGATTCATTCCCTGTATTTTTTAGTGCCCGACACTTTAAATCATACTAATGACTTCGTTCATTAACGTTATTAAGCAATGCGGTGTAACAGTTTTTCTGCAGTGGGGAGATATGAACTGCTCAGATACTACGCATTGCAAAGCTTTCAATATAAATACTCCTCACTATTTTTAATGAAGGACTTCCATAACAAAGGCTTCCATAGCTAGTCATAGATGTCGGGGCTCATTTATTTTGATAAATCTATCAATATTTATTCATTTCATGTGTCGGGGAATGCATCTAGAGACCTGACGTTGGTGCAAATTTGTATTATATTTAATATCTATACTAATAATAACTAATAACAGAGCTACTTTCATTCCATAAATGTTTTGTTTTTTAGTGTCTCCGAATTTTGAGATATCGTTTTGTTCAAAATCACTGTTCCTGGAGCTAGATTTCCCTTTCATAAAATGTTATTTTATTGTCAAAATAACTATCAAAGAATTTATTGCAATACTGGTGTTTGATAAAATTAGTAATTAATTACTTCGTTTCAAAAATTTTCAGAATCTAATTAGATTTTTCTTATAAGAAGAAAAACAATATCATTCGACAGCAACAGAATTCGAACCAGGGATAGAAAATTTATTTTGCTTGGGAAAAATGAGGTTGCGATAATTATCTCACACCGGAATCGCTGAATAATTTACAAATAGAATGAAGACTGGTAAGAAGAAAAATATCATCACATGTTTTCGCATTTATTTCTCAGTCTGAATATGCTCAAATGGTTATAGTTGATGGAGATCTTGTGGACTGTGAACTGCGTCATTATTTCAGCTAAAAAGTTCATAAATTTAAAGATGAGTATATTTTTCAAATTGAACACAACGTGCTCAGTTAACCCAATGAATCAAAACTAAATCTTGAACTAAAACCTATGTGTGTGCACAATAAATGAGTTAAAATGATTTCAACAAATACTGCTATTAACCAGAAACAAATGAATAATAGCTACGAAATATCGATAAGTATAAAAGGTTAACGCGAAGTAAAAGGAGATATCACTAACACTAAGAACTCAGTATGTAAAGTTATAACACGAGCTAAAGCCTGTGGGCTGTGCGCTTCTGTACGAAAATGAAGTGGCGAGGACAGTCTGTCCTCTAACACGCAAACGCTTCAATTTCAGACTTGAATGATGGTCTCGACTTTAGTTCGATGAGTTCTCCCAATTCTTGCTCTTAGCTTCAATCGGTGTTCAAAAAAAAACTCATGCGTCAAAGAGTTTTGCGTTCCCTGAGATTAAAAGATTCTGCATGCTCTCAGCACGACAGATGAAGGAATATTGTACACATTGTTTTCCGTTAATGTGATCAAACGTTCATGTTTTGAGAGGAAAATAGTAGGGGGAGCTATGAGATGAGACTCTATTGATGGGATTTTATGTTAAAGATTCTACTGGTTTTCTTCAGCTGAAATTCATTTTCTGTTACACACGGATGACAAGATACATCGATAGTTGCAAATAAGTTTCATCCGACAAATTTATTTGGGTTAGCATAAATGAACTCGATGGAATATTCGCAGTGAAAATAAAATTTTCCGCAGTTTTTTCTACAAAATTGTTTGGGTGATTTACTTTTAGTCATCAGAAAAATGTGATCATGTCGAACTGCTAATTGAAGCAAACATTTGACCGTCCAAACTTTGCAACCGCGAAATTTTACGTAAAATTTGAATGGAATTTGGAGCCAATATTGATCGATCATTGGCTCTAAATTGAGTTAGGCGGCGTACTACAAACGACCTCTTTCTACAATGAACTAATTCTAAAACACAAATCATGAAGTTACAATAATGATTAGAAAGTTGGAAGAATGAAAAAATAACAGTTCAAACAAGATCGTTGTAGGGCTAGAAAATGACACGGCAAGAACGTTGGACACTGATTATTGGTAAAGGTGTCCTGATTTTTTATATGATTTCATTGTGCTGTTATTCTTGGATTAAAACCTTCATGCAATTAGCGTGGTTTTCCAGTGGCGTGATGCATCGAAAAGAGATATTATGTTGACGAGAACAAAAATATTACTAATTCTGTATTAGATTTTGACTCATGCTTTGGTCCAGATTTACGTGTTTGTGATGTTCCAAATATGATTACAGTATTTCAATTCATTTCAGTGGGTAGCACCTATGATATTATGACTTTTCAACAGATTTAGTGATTACACGGCTAAACGACCAAAAAATACAGTTTTACTTTCCCACATCATCAAATTTCCTGATGAATTCCTGAAATTTATTCATACGGTTTGATTGGACGAAGACAGTTTTAACCTGTGAAGAATAACAAAATTTTGTTTACAAACGCCTATTATTGTTTTTCTATCTCTTACATGGTTATACTCCATAAAACTAACAATGGTCAAGTTCGTTTACAAAATTTTTTATTCTGTCAACTCATTGTTTCTGAGACTTTTACTTCCAAGCATAGTGCTAAGCCATTCGAATTTACCTTCATAAAACCAAAAAGATCAAATAAAATATCACCAAAGGAATTCATGTGACAAACTCATGCAAAACTTTAAAATTAGAGTAATTATAACCACAGTTTCAGATCGATGCACGTTACTTCTCCACAAGTCGCTACAACTCTACGTGATATGAATGACAGGATATGAAAATTTGAATAATGTTTTGTGTTGGGTATATGTACAGTATATTACTTCATAAATTGCCTGATACTGGAAGTGTAAGGCTATTTTTTTAGTGCTTTCGATAAGTCGTACAAAAATTTAGCCTCCGACCAAGAGTGTGTTTACTGGAATAAATATTTCAACCAACTCTTGCTAACTTTTCAAAGCATCACCTTTTCTAGTTATATGAACTTAACGTATAACCTAACAATTTCTTTACTTTCATTTGCCTTTGTTTCTAATATACAGATAGCACAAGTTCTTACACACACCAATGCAAACAAAAGCAAACTTCATTATTTTACACTTGCTGTTGGTGTTGTGGTGTTGGTGAGTCAATGACTGGAAAAATGTTTCAAGGAATGATTTACATTTGTTTTGAGACAGGGAAATATTTTTATATTATCTTTCTCCTTCTCTGCACTTTTTTGGAAGTACAAAAAGTTTCAATGGCCCCCTATTTTAGAGGATTGGATTATCTCCACGTTATTTTCGACAGTATTCAAGAAGAAACATCAACAGAGGTGAAAATAACAATTCTCAAATATGTTGCCTCTACAGCCATAGCATTTACTAATCTTCTAATAGCTTTTGTCGGGCTCCGAATGTATGTATATTAATGTAGAACATTTCTCATTTGAGAAATCAGTATATTAATACATGCATATAATATTATGTGAACATAATGTAGGTTCTAACGTTACCATTATGATGAATATTATGACACTAAGAAAAAGAAAACCACGTAAAATTTAAAATTAGAGCCAGAAATGAACTCATGGAATTTGAACTTGTAAACTGCTTCAGTTCGCAGCGGGCTGTAAAATTATGGTTGAATGATTGGAAACTCGGCCTCTAAAGTTTTAAAACTATGCTAAATCATTTATATCATTTTTTATAGATGCCATAAGTAAAACTTAGAAGCCATAGTCCTTCAAGCGAGGACTACGACTGGACGCCGAAAAACTGTGATTTAGAATGCGGAAGCTTGGGTTGTATAATCAAGAAGACTAGCCTCCAGTCAAATGTCTCATTAATTTTTTTGATGAACGAAATTTTGACTTTGATTTGTAATTTTAGAGTAAAATAACATAAAAGAAAATGATTGTTTTTTATTGAAGGGCAGGGGATGACGAATGTTAAGCTATTAGGGGGTGATGGAACAGTAGGTTATTAAAGGTTAAAAAACGCTCCATTAGACAATAATCACACTCATGTTCTATTGCTTGTGAATTTCTAAAGTTTTCATGATAGAACTCCTTCCTCGTAGTTTTTACAAACAATATACAAATCTTTTCTTTCATCTCTGACAGTGAGTAGTTTTAGAAACAAGTATGCAGGATAAGTTACTTACTTGCGAAAGCTGGGTCCATGTCTCGTGATGGTAAAGCAATTCTAGTGATCCATTAATGTTAGATTATACAATACTTTAATTTTACTACTTTTACGAGAGATTGCCATAAAAGTAATATAATTAAGAAGCCTCTTTTTCGCAGGATGCTTCTTAACGCCTATTATGTTCTTGA
>VCRD01002977.1:33104-45977 GCA_006783055.1 Trinorchestia longiramus | reverse complement strand
ATAAAAGTAATATAATTAAGAAGCCTCTTTTTCGCAGGATGCTTCTTAACGTCTGTTATGTTCTTGATCTAAGACAAAGTGATTTGAAGCTCAAATAGTAGCCAACATGTACAGTGCTTTCGCATGAAGTTCACACTTTATCAGTTTTCATGCAGATTGTGTAAACATGTGCAATTTCTAGTAAACAAAAAAGAGAAAACTTTCTCTGAAACCTGTATGTCAATAAAGTATAATTGCACAGGTGATAGACAAACTTCTAATCTGTTGATAATAGCATGACCAAAAAACTAGCATCTGAAGCTCGTTCTTAACTGGATGAATTATGGCAACTCTGTAGCAGGGCGATACTGAGTTAAGTTACTTGTTGGAATGATGCAGTAGAGGAACAAGTCCTCTAGGAACATGCGCCTCCCTCATGCCCCGATGTAATCCCAAAGCTACACAACAGATATCGACTTGCGACTTGAAAGGTTCGAACGAGAACTATAGATAGGATCCTCTTAGGCTACAGCCATTTTTTTACTTTCCTACTATCGTTGGTACGAACGGTAAAAGTACTTGCTGTGATCTTCCTAGAATTCTATGAAAGCAGAAAATTAATCGTTGAACTCTGCATCTATTTTTTTAACTTATGTAATTGAAACATGTTTTTGGGCTGTCAAAGTCAGCATGTTTTATTCTACAGCTGAACAAATTTTGATATTCTTATAACATTGCGAGTCATGATAATTATATATTTTTAGGTAGTTGAACTCCTTTTACGCTCAATCATCTCATATCCGTTCTATTTAGCGTCTCTTGATTCTAGCATATCATCCCCTCTGATAGAAGGTTAAAAGATGGGAGCCCAGCACCCTCAAAATCCATTTTCAGAACAGTTTCATGCATTTTTTTATAGCTCAGCTTTCAGGAAAAGAGTGATAAAGGGTTGCACCAAGTGAGCCGTTTGATGAGGGCTCAGAAAGAAAACTATAAAGAAAAATAAATTGGGTTTAGCCTCTATTTCAAAAGTCATCTTGATCGTGATAGTAATATAGCTCAGTTTTTGAAAGTTGACATTACGACTGAAAGATTTGAACGCAATAAGGTGTTTAGGATCCTGCCCAAGAAGATTTAGTACGTTTTGAAAATCATGAAAAAATTGGAAAAAGGGTACAAAAGTTGCAGTCACATTTTTAGTGAGAGAAATTCATCTGTCATATTTTTAACGCTGTTACTTAAATTCCCAGTCAGTTACAAAAATTATTGATTGAATGCGAGTACATCGTGTTCGAGTGCACTGGAGTTTTGACGGGGGATGACATTGAAAAACGTCGTCTCAGAAATACGTGGGTCATGAAGTGCCACAGCAAAGACTCACATTGCACTGAAAAATGGATTTAGATTCGTGGACAATTACTTAACTTACTCATTTGAGCGACGAAGAAAAAATAACAAAAATAATATGCAGTTGGGTTGGCATGCGAGCTGATTATGTCAGCAGTGGATTGGTAAGGGGATTTATTTATTTAAAAACAGAGAGACTTGATCAGGTAAAGATCTATATAATGACCAATTTATTTTTGAGTTGAGAAGGTTTAAGTTTAAGAACACCGAATCGTTTTAAATGTAAAATCTGAGCTGCAGGAGCGTAAGATTTTTACGCTGAATATTTCGAAGTTAATTATTTGGTGACGCAACACAGGCTGACGATGTGGCCTTATGTCAGATTGGAAAGGTGAATGTAAAACAGATCTAAACGATGAACGACAAGCTTATTCAGCTCCTTACACATGCAGCGATCGGTGTGTAGAACCCACGTACTGCAGAGCACAGCGTGCACAAGTAGACACTAAACACTCATAGCAAAATCTTTCCAAAAAAATTGAAGAAAAAGTCTTGTCTCAGTTTTCAAATTTTATTACCTAGAATTTGCAGCACTCAAAATTGATTCGATGATTTAATAAAAATGTTTGTATCATATTTCTTTTTGTCTTGAAATTTTCGTTCTGGAAATACCAGCGGCTCGAAAGATGGCGTCGGAGTCTGGAACGCTGATCGCATCATCTTCGCTCGCTGAAAACTTTTTTGGTATCCTTCAAAGAATGTTCAACATGCTTTTACGCTTACTTTATTCATTAACTTGATTAGAAAGTGTTTTAGCTTAGGCTGGAAAAATATAAACTGAATAGCAGCCCCCTCAGCTCCCATGTTTTATAATTTCAAAGTTATTTTTGTTCAGTGCTCATTAGCTAGCTTCTGGCATTCAATAAGCTAAAAGGTACAAAAGATTTTCAGAGAGATTTCTAAGCCTAACGTGTGTATTTTAGGAAGCAAGGCCACACACTGAAAAGCCTTTTATGGAGCTCATGACTTCATAATCTGAAATCCCACAGAACGAACGGATGACCTACCACTTTCAAATGCTCTTTTTTCCGTGTTCTAAAATAAGAACTAATTTCTCCTATGAAACCAAAAATTATTCATATCAACGATGAGGAAGGGGAAGGCTCAACAATCTATACTATAATAAGAGCTGCTCCATCTGTCCGTGTGTCACACTCTTCTAATCGATAGTTTTGATAGCAACAATGATAAAACTTAAGAAATACAAGAAATCATTCTATTGCATTATTTTTCTGTGGTAATTCAATTCCCTTTCACTTGGATTATGGTATCCAGAATACACAATCGGTTTATTTTTACAAATAGAAATTTTCTTTTAAACTTTTTCTGCTGAAATTCATCATGATGCTTTGATATTTTTAATTGATAATGCGAAAAGAAATGTTTTAAATTAGTTTGACCAGTAACCTAGATACCACTTAGTATAAGGCCAAAGATTTTGGAAATTAATTTCGTGTCACGCTCTTAAGAATAGATTAGCACTGGCGGTCTTGGTTTCCGTTCACTGATAAATTAATGCACTCATTTTCACTGTACAAGTGCACTATAATAAGTCCCTTTCAAAAAAATTAGAGAGATCCAGAGCCTTCTATACTCGAGTCCGTATCTTGGATACCGAGTTCGGCGGTATATTGCAGCTCTAAAATACTGTATTCTAAGTGTTTATTACTGTCACAAGGAAAATAAGTTACCTTTGAAATAAGCTTAAGCATTTTGGCATAAGCATTTAATTTCTACCAAAATTATCCCTCATTAATCTTATTGTATGCTCTTTTCTATAGATTAATTTTGAGGGATAGTTTTGCTAGAAATTAAATGCTTTTGGTATTCTTATGATGGTATTACTGATACGGGAAAATAAATACTCAGTTCGGATTTTTATGGGACATACGGTATATGTAGATTTCGAAGCATAAGATGCTAATGAATGCTAAATATTTCCATACATTGCCTGGAACGATGTTTATGCATCTCATTACTAATGTTTTCAATGAAGAAAGAAGAGGTCGGAAGGATATCCTCGGCCTCTGGAATGATCTTAATCAATGGAAGGTATCTCTCAGCGTCTCATGCGACCGGATTCGCTTTCCCATCAATTTCGTCGTTTAGTCAATCAATAGCTTCGTGTCATGCTAGTTGTCATATCAACATCTGATGGAAATTTATCAAGAGACACTTATTAAAATTAAAATGCGACGATATATATACTGTATATATCTATATATACGTATATATAGATATATACAGTATATATACAGACACTTTATTAAAATATTGTGTGACTTACACTTTGAAAGAAAGGTGAGAAAGTTATTAACTCATAATTATTACATCTCGTTAAAATTAAGATAAAAAAGAGTCCCGAACACTAATGTTTAAAATTGATTTGACTATTAGTTCCGCTCTGAAAAGGGTCCGTCAAATTGTGCAATAATGATAATTTAATTATTTTACGGGAGCATTGCCCCTCCCTCTCCTGCTTATTGGAAAGCAACTGCTACACAAGAGAGGGTCATTACTTGCGAAAGAAGAGGTGCTCCAGTTCTCATGCTCGCAACGAATAATTTCAGAACTGCGTTCTAGCTCTCAGAAGTTAGATCTGAGAAAATTTTAGTTCAGCTTAGCAAACTTGAGCCCTCCCCTACTTTGAACACTTGTTTCAGTAAATTTTACTCTAAAAATCCTCGCAATGATCTTCGGGGACCATTTCTTACAAAATTTACATTGTTTTATTTGAATCAAAATTCATCGCGCACCTTGGGATTTTTCCAAGATGAGGATATTCTTGAAATAACTATGTCATAAAATTTTGTCCATATTTAACATTACCTAAACTTGACCAGGTCTGTATTTTTCGATTCCTTCCATTTATACCGCTCAATCACGCTGATAACTCCAGATAGAGTCAAGTTTTTCCTCAGATTTAAATATGTTTCGTCGCGCAGTAAGTAATCTTTAAAATGAATTTAACGTTATAAGAGACATGTGTCGGTAAACAAATTTCATCTTCTATCATTTAAAACTATCCAAAATTAATTATACCGTATCTCTCATTGTTTTTTTTGCCATTGATTTTCGAAAATCGTACGTTACCTATGCACCACCCTGTAGGAAAAGTCTCACATGAAACGCAAAATCTGGTTTAAAGCTTCCAAACAGGGTTGTTATTCTAGACTTCAACTTGTTCATGAAAACTTTGGTCATACACAGGGCTGAGAATTTCTCTTGCTTATTTCGGGATGTCAGTCAATCGATACAAATCGAATACGAAGCTCGTTCTCACATGCTGAGAAAAGGTTGGATGTGTTTTTTTCATGCTTTTGAAGGTTACACTGCAAACATCTGGAGAAAACTAATTATAACTCACATTTTTGCCAGTCACCGTATCTGAAGACGAGTGTGAGAGATGATTTTCAAGTTTTCAATGATAGAAATAGATTACTCTGTATACAGTGCAAAAATTGAGATAAAATATTCCCTGGGAAGTTTATTTCACGCAGTACTAAAACATAGTTCTAATTCAATACTTTAAGTTTAGGGTATCTATGATACAAAAGAGGTTGGCAGTATACGCGTGTCCAAACGAATCATTTAAATTACTAAGCTTTACTTGTATTGTCTACATACGTTCACAGGATGCGGCAAATAAATAACCCCTCTTTTAGGTCTCGATAAAAATGCTCATATTAAAAAAACTGCTTTACTGAAATAAATAAATTATTGTCTTTGCAGTCCTTTTGACCACATATTACTCGATGAAGCCTTCCATTGCCGACCTTCCTCTGACCTTTCTTGAAAGATTAGCATAAATCACCATATTACACAATCAAATCGTCCCTGGTTGTGCATGGGACTCGGTTGGTGTTTCGTTCGACTGCACTCCACTCAAAAAAGTCCATTGGATTGAGGTCGGGGGAGTTGGGAGCTCAGACATCAGACTTCCTTGAATAATCCTGCCTGGCAGCTGTTGCTTCAAAGTTCTAGTTGGAAGCAAGTAACTTCGTGATACAGCTGTCGTCCACTTTAAGCCATTTGCAATATCAGAATTATTGTGTCCAGTGTGAATTGACATCATTTCTGCGTGCCTTTGCATATATATCTGGATACTCAAACTCCACTGTTGATACCATGACTGCACATGCCGACAGTACACACACTTCTGATGGCCTGGTTCAATTTTTACAGGTTGGGGAGTGATAACCGGCTAGGAAGAATACGGGATATTCAACTACTTCACCCTCTGCATGCAAATCATCACGATCCTGTTTTTTGAGGCGGAAGGGCATTTATAAACAAGGCATAGCTGGGAAAAAGTATATTTTTTCCCCTCCACGTAAACAATTAAGCCTAATTAAATAGACTATCGATTAAATAGTATTTATATCAACATCTATTTTTAAGTATTGTTGTTCTATTGTGCTCGAAACGAAGCAGAAACTAGACCAAGAATATATAAGCAGTTAAGCAACTCCATCCTTAACTTTCAAAACTGATGGAATGTTGAACTTAAACTGGGACTAAATCTAGGTATTATTATCTTTCAGAGCCCCTGAAGGTCAAATTTCACTCATTTGTTGTGTTCTACGAACCATGCAAATAACTAACCGCCTCTCATACATGACAATCTTATGTGGTGATTGTTTGATGAGGTAATCTGAGTGGAGATATTGCAATTCGACGCACTGGACAACCTAATGAGTGACTTTGACTTGAGACCATGCAAGTCCTGACCTTTCTTATTTGACCCTAATTGGTCAGTTCCCTACGCTTTGATGTAGCATGTGTTTCGTTTCTTGCTCCATTCTACTGAGGTTGTTATGTATATTAACTTTCCCAGTCTAGCAACGGTGAAACTGGCAACAGATAACTTTGATATTTTGGATAGTTGTTATTTGCGTATATGTGATCTTCAATGCAATTTGACGAGTTGTGTGGGTAAGCCCTTCTGAGAAAGAAAGTGCTTTGATGTACGTTATAGTTCTTCTATTCATAGAATCGTTTGAGTGAAAGCGTTATCTGATAACCGATTGCAGGAGAGCCCATCAAAATTAGAGTGGTATTTCTGACTGTTTCCAATTTAAATTTAAACGCTACCTGTTCATCAGTTCATTGTTTTACATAAATAATATCACTAGGTTTTCACTTTCCTAAAATTGTCAAACCCACTGCGTAAATACGGAGTTCTCATTATTAAGCTTAAAAGATAATTTCAAATTTGCTACTGCATTTACACCGACTTCCTCTATTCTACTATTCTGAAAATTTACTGACGTCAATGCTTTGAATTTCAACCGTTGCTCAGACTCCAAAATAAGATTCCACGCAAAGTCGTGTCTAACAGATTTTATTCTGTACTTCTCTCAATGTCAAAGGCATAATTGTAGTGGAGGTAATCTACATCTCGCTCCTGAAATGTTTTTCTTGACTTGAGTTGCAAGCCTTCGGAACACGAGGACAACAAAGAACCTGCGGTCACTACAGGCTTTTGTGAACTTGACAACACTGGCAGCAAGTTGCGGGATAATCCCCTTCTAATGGTCAGTTTTTGAATTGTTACAGCATTATGTTTTTCCGTTGATTGTCAATGTATTTATCAGAGTTTCGTTGACTTCAATATTTTGTAACGCATCTCTCGTAAATGGGCAAAAGTCAATTGGAGGCTGCTCCTTATTTCTAATAAATGATTTTTGATGAATTCTCAACTTCTGCTCAGATCTCTGGTTATAAAATGCTGCTGTGTACTCCACCTAAACCTAAAATTTAGTTCTGGAACTAACCGCTTCATAAGTAGTTCTCAGAGGAATGTTTAAACTTTTATGAATTTTTTGTACGATTCAAGCTTTTTCTTTTCATTCTAATTAGAATATAAGAGAAGGCTAAATGGTTACTACCAGCAAGACTTACCTCTGTAGATATACGTACATTATAATTGACTTTGTTGGGATTTGTGAAGAGCCAGTAGTCTTTGAGAAAAGCAAGTCCTTAAAATTTGAAAATCTTTAAGGGGTTCCTCTCCGCTCAAAAAGTATTTTAGATGCGCAGTTAATGTTCAATTAAATTACAATGCAAAATTTAGTCGTCAGTATACAGGTATATGACTCGAGTTTGAAAAATTCTTTATACAGTGACTTCAAGTTTTCAAATAACAATTCAGTGCACGACTACTACTTTGCAACGGTTCAGTAAATCAGTGATCTCAGCATCAGCACAGCAGCAGTCAGTGTAACACAAAAAGCCAACATGACAGCACATCTTAAAAGTACCTGCTGATCAATACGGTGTTTAAATCCTCAGAGATATTCGACCAAGATGGAGAACCACGGAGCCAACAGCTCACGTTGCCTATACTCCAATTGTTTTCGAGTTGCATCGTCATCGAGCTGTAGTCAAGTTTATCAATGGGGCTATCTTTAATGGACTTTGTGGGCCAAGTGGATGTAATTAATTAAGCAATTAGCTAATGGATCATGCACTTAGCTCGTCGGGCAACACGAGATGCAGAAGCTAACATTTTTTCTTCCTGTAATCATTGAGTGGACTCAATTGTGGAAACAATTCTAGGGCGAAGTAACCTCCATTGTTCTCGGTATGGGTTTGGCTGATTTTCAACTGCCCTTCCGTACTGCAAATCTTTTGCCATCGAAAATAACTTTGCACTACAGTGAGCACAATCATATTAGTGTCAACGATCGTCTTATGCGAGCTCGAAACTCTTGCAACAATATGATATGATCAATTAATACGATAAAAGCAAGCTGTGCCATAAAAAAGAATTCATAACTGTAGCACAGTTGCTTGACTTTGAAAGTAATTAATTTCATTACAATAATAAGTGTTCACATGAAAGCATATTGTGGACTTTCACAAGGATAGGGGTGCTTGTAGTGATTCATTTTTTATTCTCTAAGATAAATATAGTCGTATGAGACGAACCTCTATAATTTTAGGCAAAAATTTTGCAACTATCATTCAAAAAAAAGTGCTGAGTGTGGGAAGTCAGAGGAGAGCAAACGACATGAAATGCAAGCGCTGTATTCCTAAGAAAAAAAATTCTTCAAATGAATTGCTTGGTAATCTTAACATGCAATGGTAGAAATTATCCCATAGAAAGCTCATTGAATGATTGCAAAGCGCATGCCAGTGTAGATTTATTGAATTAGTGTAGTGCATAGTCTAGGACTGAATGATATAATTAATTAAAAATTTGTTTTTACCTGGTTTATCTGACCAATATGAGAAATTTATTCGACTTGAACCTTCGAAAACGAGGTCCAAAAACACAGAAACATTAATCTAAGATATTTTTTACTCTCTAATCCAAATTTACTCTTTTAAACACTGGTGATGAACAATTACACACTGTTATTTGTTATTATTTCACATTTTCGTTTCTGATCCCGTACGTAAGGTAAGCATATTAGTGAGGAAAACATATTAGTAGCGCAGTGAATGTCGACACTACAACACCTCTACTATCAGGCGAGCCAGACTGTTGACTTCAGGTAAACGCAGTAGCGTGGGCTGAACATGACTGCAAGACCGCCTCAGGCGTACACGCCAAAATGGAATAGCATGGTCAGGTCGAAAAGTTCCCATGCATTCTGGAACTTCTGCGTTGATCACAACAACGTCAGTAATAATGTCTAAGTTTCTACCTCAGGGAACAATAGCTGTCCTCAAAGGTGAAAAAGCAGAGCGGCTGTTATTGTTAAACAGAGATTTTCAGCTATCATTTGTAAATTCAGCCATGACCTATGGTACTAAGCAAAGTTTAATATGCATTCACTTCGAGTGAGGTAGAAATGAGTATAGAGTGCCTTCATATCTTCAGGAATACACAGAATAGGCCTATTCCATGTCTCCTTATTTTAATTTTGAGGCTAATTTAATGCGTGTTCACTAAAGTTGAGTATCCAAAAAGAGTTCGAACGTATACGTGGAACTCATGATTTATCCTTGTGCCCTACCTTTATACTAAATTAATGATGAAAGGCAGTCTTCACAAGAGGTGTCTGATTGCGTTTCTGAGACGAAAATGGTATTTCACCACATATGTAGCAGAAATTATTCGCTAAGTTAACACGTTGATGTGGTATTTTGATAGAAAAAATAGACACCTCAAAAGCACTCCAAAACCAGAAATGCTGAAAAAACAAAAACATAAACAATATGAAACACTGATTCACAAAAAAAGATATTATACGTAATTATAACCTACAAACACCTGGGGCACGGTCTATTATGAGAGTTAAAAGGTGTGACAACTCTTAAAATCAATTTTTTTCTTTCTAAATATGTAGGCTCTCAAAAAATGTCATTGTATCTCGAAAAAATGAAGAAATGTGTCATTTGTATTATGATTTTTTGAGCTCAGAACGGGAAAGAAACATAAGAAAAAGCAAATTTTGAACCTGAAAAATTTTCATTGTTGAGTAGTGTTATTGTTATGAATATGTTTGCCATGAATAGCGAGTATTTCATGAATTTCCTCATTCTCAGTGTGCGTTCATGATCATAATCTAGTACAAATTTATCATCAACATTGCTAAAACAGAAGCATGACATTAATTCATGAAAAACTACATCGACTTCTGTATAAAAATATTCTGAGAATATCGGTTCTTAAAATCTAATTAAAATTCAAAGTATTTTGAGCTTGAAATAATTATTTACATCCATCCAACAGATAGCTTTAAGTCACGACCTTACAGCTTTTGGATATTTTATGGTGTGAACTACTTCATATGAGGCATCAAGAATTATTAATGAAAATCTGGATTTTAATCAACACGATCTCGTGCTTCATCAGCAGCATTTTTATTTAATACAAAAGTCTGATTTCTTTCAATCAGAGCTACGTGAATAAGTAAAAATATATCGCTAGAACCCAACAAGATAAGAGTCTTGGAGAAATGGTCTTCGAATTACAAGACCAGGTCTAGTTTCCACAGCCGAAATATCACCGACCTCATATTTCCAACCAGCGCTCGACCTCTGACTTAGAAGACTCTTCCTTCTCAAGTACAGTCTTCTACCTCACGGTGCTAACATATTATCTTGGGAGTAATTCATTACCCAAGCAAGTCTGTAAGACTAGTACGTATGGGTGCCGCACCTAGTAGTCCATTTAATGTATTTGCAATGTTCTCACAAATACCAGTGGTCCTGACACTTCATTTCCGACTGCTGTAATACCCCGTGCAATGAGACAGCTAATTTGCACCGTGCTCGGCCATGCATGATATTCAAAAGAAATTAGCTCACAAATTTAAATGCTGGTATTGCAATATATTGACACCCAGTATCTTATATTTTAAGTCAAACTCAAATGGAACAGAAGAAAAAAATGAAGTTATTTTAATTTCATTTTCACAAAAATGCTGACCAAGGAATAAAATGTAACTAAACGTTGAATTGTTTGTTCGCTAAATTTAGAGAGAGCAGGAGTTAGCTATTACGTGTGTAATTGGATGCATTTCAAATAGAAAAAGAATGATTGAAATTCAATTGACATCTTCAACTGCCAAATAGGTGCTCTCCACTGAGCATTTATTGCATTAGTACTTCTGAAATAAAAAACTATGAAGCACCAGTTCCCTCAAACATCATCTTCATAACTTATTTCATGAGTACAGTGATCCTTTCGCCTCTTCTATAACGTACCAGTGAGCCCCGTCATTCCCTCTTTTTCTCTTCTTGTGGTAGGAAATGAGTTACCGACTCCTTTCACTTGCTCTATAACGTACTAGTGAGCCCCGTCATTCCCTCTTTTTCTCTTCTTGTGGTAGGAAATGAGTTACCGACTCCTTTCACTTGTTCTATGACGTACTAGTGAGCCCCGTCATTCCCTCTTTTTCTCTTCTTATGGCAGGAAATGGACTACTGACTTGACGTCAATGCAAGGGGACATCAGTTCCGTTCTTTCGACCCACCGGATATGAGAATTACCTTCATTCGATTCGAAAGATTATGCTGGAAAGAAAAACGATCGCACACAAAAGGCCCAAGCTAATTTTGAGCCATTAGAGTAATTTTTCATTACTCTGTTGTTTTTCATATATTCTGGTTAGAATATGAGTTTAAAATCTTTTTAGTCTCAAGTGTTTATTCGTTTTTGCATCTTTTGAAAATTGCTTCACAAAAACCCACAAAAATAATAAAGTAACTATGAATGTATCTAACCACACCTCTTGAAATATGATAGCTTTCTCTCTTGTGCATTGGTTTGCATTTGTATGTAAAATGCTCTTATAAAAATGCATAAAGTTAGATTCACAACAATTTAAAAACGTTCAAAAACAATAAAAACGGTAACGTTGTCTGTGTTAATTTGAATGAATCCTCTAATTATTTTTCAGAACGTCTTCAAGTCGTGAATTCTAAAGAGCAGAACAAATGCCATCCTTGAAACTCAATAATGTTCCATAAATTTAGTCATTTATATTACTTGAAAACATGGAGAATAATTTATTATACGTAAAGACAAATAGAAAATTATTTTCATACACATGAAAATCTAATGAAAATACATGACTGGTATAACGTTTTTTAAAATTTACATCTAAATCAACTGAATTTGCAGTAAAACGTGTTCCACTTTCATAACAAATTTCATCATGTATCTTTACAAACATCTATTTGCAAATGCTGACATCTGCATCTTGTTACAGCACGCACTTGCTTCCATACGACAGCATAATCAAGTAGTAAATGAATTATGTGTATTATTTTCATGACTAAAACTTCTTCCATACAGTCAGATAATCAAACATTTGCATCATGAGTAATGTCACAATGACATGGAACTTCTGTCATGCGGTCAGATAATTATTGAAATTATTGCGGCGTTGAAAATTTTTCTTTTGGTTGAAAATGTTTATTAGTTCAGATGGAAGTGATGGGAAGTCAGCTTGCTCCGAGGCATCTTGCTGCAGAGACCTCAATCCCTTCTGGGTGACACTAAACAGACTTCTCAGATGTTTGCATGTTTGCCCTCCGTTGTGTAAACCACAGAAGGTTGGTGATGAGCTCATTGGTAAATGATTTGGTCTAATCGTAAATAGGAGAAAACTTATCAAATAAAATTACTTACATCGCTCTTTGAAGCAAAAAATTGTCGAGAATTCGTGCTACTGACAAAAATATTTTCAGTGCGTTTCATTTACGTAGTTCTCTTTGTCTGCAATACCATATTTTCGGACGATTCTCTGCTCACAACATTCTTCTCTGCTTGAGTTCTAGTCTTTTCTTTTCTCTAACTATATGAGTAAAATTCACTGCCACAGTAGGGTTCTGATAATCTTACGCTTTTTTGTAAATTGATCCCACTAAATTCGATAGTTTCAGATGGTTGCTCGAACAAATTACCCTGGTTAACAAATATAATATCCCCGTGAATTGGTACTCCCGAACTCTTCAAGGATTAACTTTCCAAATTCTGCAAAGGACAGGCGAGTTTTTCCTCTTGTTCGCTTGATTAAAGATGTA
>VCRD01002977.1:8517-31862 GCA_006783055.1 Trinorchestia longiramus | reverse complement strand
TAAAAAGCATAACAAATGCCATCCTTGAAACTCAATAATGTTCCATAAATTTAGTCATTTATATTACTTGAAAACATGGAGAATAATTTATTATACGTAAAGACAAATAGAAAATTATTTTCATACACATGAAAATCTGATGAAAATACATGACTGGTATAACGTTTTTTAAAATTTACATCTAAATCAACTGAATTTGCAGTAAAACGTGTTCCACTTTCATAACAAATTTCATCATGTATCTTTACAAACATCTATTTGCAAATGCTGACATCTGCATCTTGTTACAGCACACGCTTGCTTCCATGCGACCGCATAATCAAGCAGTAAATGAATTATATGTATAATTTTCATGACTAAAACTTCTTCCATACAGTCAGATAATCAAACATTTGCATCATGAGTAATGTCACAATGACGGAACTTCTGTCATGCGGTCAGATAATTATTGAAATTATCGCGGCGTTGAAAATTTTTCTTTTGGTTGAAAATGTTTATTAGTTCAGATGGAAGTGATGGGAAGTCAGCTTGCTCCGAGGCATCATGCTGCAGAGACCTCAATCCCTTCTGGGTGACATTAAACAGACTTCTCAGATGTTTGCATGTTTGCCCTCCGTTATGTAGACCACAGAAGGTTGGTGATGAACTCATTGGTGAACGATTTGGTCTAATCGGAAATAGGAAAAAACTTATCAAATAAAATTACTTACATCGCTCTTTGAAGCAAAAAATTGTCGAGAGTTCGTGCTACTGACAAAAATATTTTCAGTGCGTTTTATTTACGTAGTTCTCTTTGTCTGCAATACCATATTTTCGGACGATTCTCTGCTCACAACATGCTTCTCTGCTTGAGTTCTAGTCTTTTCTTTTCTTTAACTATATGAATAAAATTCACTGACACAGTATGATTCTGATAATCTTACGCTTTTTTGTAAATTGATCTCACTAAATTCGATAGTTTCAGATGGTTGCTCGAACAAATTACCCTGGTTAACAAATATAATATCCCCGTGAATCGAAACTCCCGAACTCTTCAAAGATTAACTTTCTAAATTTTGCAAAGGACAGGCGAGTTTTTCCTCTTGTTCGCTTGATTAAAGATGTAACCATTAGGGACAAGACGAACACCTGCGACTAAATCCTGATAAATTTCTATTCAATCCCTTAGAAGGACACTTCGAAGCTTAGAATAGATTTTATTCCTTCATGCACATTTGACATTCACATTTTTACAGTATTAAGGACTTTTTTATTATTAAACTATAATAAACGTAGAAGTCATTTCCAAAAGTGTAACAACACTTTTTATTTCAGTAACTGAAAGTATCTTAAAATGTGTAATGAGACCAATATGATATTAACTAACCCATCATACAGTAAACGAAGAATGAAATGTCCTTCGCATAAAATTGTACACTCGACTCGAATTAAAAATTATCCTTTTACTATGTCTGTGTGTTCGTTAAACCCTAACATTCCGTAAAATGCTTCTCAGCTCACAGAGTAATTCCAAACCCCTGCACTCTCATTTTTAGCAGCGATGGACTTCTACTCAGCTGATGTAGTTGACATTGCATTCATTTAAATAAAGTATTTTACTCCGAAGTACTTGAGTAACCAGAATTTTAATAAACTTGGAGTTGATTACCTTGTTAGCAGTCGTCTGCTGACGAAGAATTTCAGCAATGTTGGGGTCGAGTCTTAATTCGCTACTCCCAGAAGTTATACGGGCTGTTTTTCTGCAGCTCTCATGGTGCAGGCCTTGATTAAATGACACAGAGCAGCAGCCCCGCATCAAAGTGCACATCATGTTTAATCCCCTGACTATATTCTGAACAACTTCACTACGTCACCATGAATAATACTTTTTGTACTGTGTATAAAATGCGCACTAAATAATTAATCTGGAAGGAAAACTAAGATGAAATCTAAAATGAAGTTACAGCGAACTTAAGTATCTTGTAACATGAATGGTTCAGATAGAGGATTAGAATTTGTCGGTGTGAAATAGTTAAATACATTTTCATAAAATTTTCAATTACATAGCATGGCTTACAGTAGTAAAACTTTGTTATACATGTTCAGATCTATATTTCGATGTTGTTCCACATAAAATGAATATTTCTTTCACTTAACATTATTATATTATTTGGAATTCTCTTCGCAACGTATCTTGTCTGTCAGCATTCTGCCTCCCATATATAACGGGCTGAGAAAAAAGTTCGTTTGCTATCATCCCAAAGATGATAAAAGATCAAGGTAATAATGATGAGCAGAGAATTTCAAATCAATTTTTAAAACAAGTTTAGTTTTGACATTAGCAAACGAATTTGTTAAACAATCCTATACCTAGTCTGGAAATGTCTTCCGTTTCAGCGGCACACATGAGTAGAAGATAAGACAAACTTTCGTTGTTTATTCATGTTGGTATATGTATATGCATGAATGCTTTGAAACTCCTGGTCAAAGCTACCTGAAACTGATTTAAGAGCATAGTCATCCAAATTTTAATAAAACTAATAGCATGTATGGATATTTCCGCTGTAGGTTTATGTGGCAACACCCAGTTAAGTTGAGATGAAAATTACTGCGTACATCAATGAGCACTCTATTTATTGATAATCAAAGAGTTTAGTTTATCGAGGCAGCCCCGTAGTCAAGTGGTTTATCGTAACTCTTCTTTATAATTATTCATGATTTTTATTTATCTGTAACTAAAGTTTCTTTTGTGATTATTTTTCATCCCTCTCTCATATGTGATGAATGCTTGAAACCTCTCAACTAAATGAGCTCGATAAAAAACTAGAAGTTTTAAAAAAGAGAGACATTTTTTAGAAAAAAGGTAGAAACTCACACCCCTTTGAATCCCTGGTCGCACCAAAGCATATCACCATTTAGTATAAACTTATACTTTACATTCACAGTGTACTCAAAATTGATGAATGCCTCTTATAAATCAAAAACGTTGATCGAAACTAGTCATTGCAGAACATCACCTAAATAAGGTTTGCTGAGGCTCTTTTTTACTGTCTTTCAGTGTATGTATATGGAGCAACTCATGAGGAAATTCTTGCCCTTCAACAATTCCTGCATACGCGCCAGCAGCGAGGTAAAAGGGCAGCTGTATAGCTAGCAGGAACGCTCACCCGTGAAGGGATAGAAGTATTGTCTGCCAAGATATAGATTTATGAGGGATTGCGCGAGTGCTATGGACTGTCAAGTTGCCTTAGCCAGTCGCCTGGGTCGCCTTTTGTGGGGATTGTGGTATAAATCTTATAATATGAAGTGCCCTGTGAATCATCATCAACAAAATAACCATTCTTGATCTTTATTTACCACTGTGAATACCGCAAAGAAAATTTTTTCAAGAAATGGAAACTTTGAAACTTTCTAAGGGTTTTTTATGACTGCAAATCCAATGCCAGTAAAATCACACTTTTCTTTCTAACGGAGGCAACAAAGAAGCTTAAATCTCTTCTGCTGTCGATACGAAACCTTTAGATTTATCTGGTGAGAGATGCACGAGAGCGACGAGCTCGATTTCGATTCGCGTGGGTGCACCCTAGGACTTGACGACTGCACTGAGCTGCTGCAGTGCATGCCAGGGCTTTAGGACTGTACTGAGTTGCTGCAGTGCATGCCAGGACTTTAGGACTGTACTGAGTTGCTGCAGTGCATGCCAGGACTTTAGGACTGTACTGAGCTGCTGCAATGTATGCCAGGACTTTAGGACTGTACTGAGCTGCTGCAGTGCATCCCAGGACTTGAGGAGTGGGTTGGAGAAATCTTATCAGCTGTGCTGTGTGTTTTGCACTATTCATTTTGAATTTTACCAAACAAAACCACTCTCTTGATCATATGTTTTGAGCAAGTTGGTCTTTTCATTAATGCATTTTGGTAGCTTTCATATATTGAGGGAAATTTTGGAATAAATCTCTGGATAATTCTTATAATATCTTTATTGAAATCCTGACTAAAACTGATTGAAGTCGAGGAGTCATTGTTTTCTTTAAAGAGCTAAATGAAATTGAATTTTGGAAATTAACAACAAAGATATATTTATGCCACGGTAAAAGATTTTATCAGCTCATAATTCATTAAGAGGAGAGAAACACTTGAAAATTTTACAGGTGGATGGTTTCTCATTTAGCAACTAGAGCAAAAGAAATTGAACGAAAAAACACTGGAATGACGGATCAATTTTCCAAATACTACGCTTAGCAAGCCTCCAAGTTTCTTGATGTAAATTTTGTGCAAAGTTTTTGGCGACAATGTTTTCATTTTTTACGTGGATATTCTTGAAGGGTTGATAAAGTAGATAATATTTCAGCACTGTCGTAAAGTAAAATACGATACAGTTTGGTGAACATAAAAAATATTTCCTGAAGTTTACTTCAATGACAGTTAGTTACTGATGGGTCTCTGAGTTCAGAACATCACAAACAACATCCTATACAGACTACTCTGTTATCATATTGATGTTCAAACACCCCAATAAACATCCTATACCAAACACTGTCAAGTCATCACAACGGTGTACAAACACCAAAACCAACATTCTACACCAAACACTGTATATCATTTACACCAAACACTGTATGGCATCTACACGAAACACTGTGTGACATCTACACCAAACACTGTATGACATCTACACCAAACACTGTATGACATCTACACCAAACTCTGTATGACGTCTACATCAAACACTGTACGATGTCTACAACAAACACTGTACGACGTCTACACCAAACACTGTATGACATCAGTTCAATCATTTGTCCGCCTCCTACCTCAAGAACTCTAGAGAGGCCGGTTAGTCGACCCCCAAAGCCGAGTCGTGTATTTTCGTGGCACCAATATTTTGTTGCGTTTAGCGCTTGAGAGCCCTGAAGACAATATTTAACAGGCGAATGGCTTCAGTGAACACCTGAGTCTATCCATGGCGGAGCTTTCAGGCTCAAACCTCAAGGAACTATGACTATATTGTAATAAATTGCAAATTTTTGATGACCTCCAATATTTTGTGCGTTATTAAAAATCAGAGATGGATTGTGATGTACATATTATTCCTAGTTTGCGTTTGAAAGATCTTGCTATACCCATATAATGAAAAGAATTGGCAGTTCTATAAAAGCAATGAGTTCACTTGAATGAGTTTGAGTGCAGTGATGACAACGGGTGATGATTTAATACACTAAATCGATTAAACAGTACTCACAAATCTCAAATTTGATGTCGAACGTTTCATTATTTTTATTGAGTTATTAGAAAATATTTCCAAGGCCCTTAGTGAACATGGACCATAGTGTCTCAACTACGAGGGATGTGAATACGTATTTTGGGTATCAACTGAAACTGCTTATGCGGTAAACGATAATCTATCGAACCCATGGCAGCTAAAACTTTTAATACACGATTGCAAAACGGTAGAAGAATACCAATCGCAACTGAAAAATTATTTCAAAATATTAAAACTAAACTAATCCAGTTTCGACAGTGGGAAATATCCAATTTCTCGTTCATTCACACAAAACCAACCAATAGAATGAATTTCTGTCAATAGAGAGCCAGGTAGTTTTAAATCGCTGTAATTTATAGTGAACTTGTGATGACGCTGAATCAGTTTGTCTTTTTTGGAATGTTAATTTTGCATCATGTAAGAAAGAAAATTAAATCTCATTTTTCTTCAGAGAAAATTGAGCAATAAATGTAATTTAAAATCACCAATGATCCTGGTAACTAAGCTAGGATTTGCAGGCTCATTTCCATCACCGTTTTGTAGGAACAAGTTCTAAACTTTGACTCAAACTTCTTGTCGTATTGTTTCCTAAATGACACTCGTACAGTATTTCATAGTTGTGGTCAAATGTAATTGTTTTGTTTTTAGACCTTTATTGAAAAATAAGTAGCAATTCAAATAATTTCCTGATTTATTATGTTGTGTTCTTAAAAAAGAATTATTATGTATAAGTTTAGTAACATGATTTTAGATCATTCTAATAATTTTCGACACATGTAAGGCAAAAAATAGTACGAAATATGCTGGTATCAATAAAAATGCACAATTTAAAAATCTATCACTATAAAAATGGTTAAAACAGCATGAATATTAACCCCACATGTACAATAGTACGAGATGCATCCAAGTTATAACATCTCTGATCTTTTTTTCCAACCCGGAAGCCGATAGAAACATGCAGTTTGTTTTAAATACGCATCCACTTGTTGTAAATGTGCGACAGAGATGGCAGCACTGTAAGGAACATAGAACTTTAGCACCAGTAGCGAGAGTAAGGATTACAAGAAAAGAGTGTAGTTATTCCTTTTTTCCATTTGAGTGGTGAGACACCAATTGAAATCTATCTCCAGTTGACTGAAACATGTAGTGATGATGTCATGGATGTGTCTGATGTGCATTCGTGGGTGCAACAGTGCAAAGAAGACGGAACGTCGTGTGACAACAAACCAATACAATCTCGACCTCCTACCAGCCGTTGTGACAACATAATCGAGCGAGAGGAGGAAGTTGTTTTGGAGGATCGCCAACTGAGTGTGGTACACCTCACCTCTAAAGTTGGAATTTCCGTGGGATCTGTGTTCACAATCCAACATGAAGATTTGCAAATGTGAAAGGTCTCCTTCAAGTTAGTACCACGAATGCTGACGGACGACCTCAAGGCTGCATTCGTGGCATATTGCCAGACAATGTTGACACGTGGTAACAGCATGAATAGGACATTCTTTCCATCGATTGTGACAAAGAATGAGACATGGATGCTGAGTTT
Organism: Trinorchestia longiramus; assembly: GCA_006783055.1. NCBI lineage: Eukaryota > Metazoa > Arthropoda > Malacostraca > Amphipoda > Talitridae > Trinorchestia > Trinorchestia longiramus. The sequence goes on along the minus strand of VCRD01002977.1, from coordinate 25,074 downwards.
CAATCCTCAAACGAAACGCTAGCCAGCTCAGTGGAAGCACACAGACTCACCGCCATCAAAATTACTTCAAGTAAGCGCCAGTCCTGAACAAATGATGGTAGCCATATTCTGCGACAACAATGGCGTAATCTCTACTCATTGCATTCCAAAGGACATTACAGTGACAGGTGCATCCTACTAAGATGTTTTGAAGAACATTTTCCCTCCAGCATTACGTGAAAAACGATCAGAAAAGGCTGCACGAGTGCACTTTCACCACGGCAACGCACCAGCACATCGGGCGAACGTGACGCTGCAGTTTCTTCGTTACTACAACTTTGAAGTGATTTTTTACGCTCCTTTCTTACCTGACCTGATTCCTAGCGACTTTTGGCTACTTTTAGCGATGGAAGACACCTCCGTGGTTGCACATTTACACACCGTGCAGCTATTGTATCAGTAATTTTTCAGTGGTCAAACCAGACTCCTAAAGAAGCATTCGTAGCGGCCATGGGATCATGGCGTCGCGTTGTGAAAAATGTGTCCGGCTGTTGGGAAATCAAGTTGAAAAATGACACAAGTTTCACAGTTTTCGTGTGATTAGTTTGTGAGGAAAAAATTGAAAGTGCTATTACTCGAAGGCACTTAGTATTGCAATGGGTGAATGTAATTTGAAGCAGGATTATTTTCAAAGGGAACCCTAGATCCAGAATATGGAAATCCACGTGACTCGTTGTTAAAAAAATTGCTTCTAAATTTTCGTTGTAAATGTCACTTTTCTTCCGGAAAATACGGATGCAATAAAAGAGGATAGTAAGGAAAAAAGCCTTCGTGAACTTCTGTCTACATGCTCGCCAGCACGAAAGCAAACAAACATGCGGGAATGATGAAAATCATTCCCACGCATGTAAAAAAAATATTCATTGTGTGCACTTCTATGTTTGAATATGCAAAAAGAGAGCATGCCTTTAAGGATTTTATCTACGTAACTGAAATGAGAACATATTCTCCACGCATCTTGCGAATCCTTGTTTTACTTTTTTATTCACGGAGACACTTCCTTGCGAATCGATAATAATTTTAAAACCAGAAGCATCTAGTAGTTACCAAACCCGGAGTTTAACTTCATGTCTGCAGTGGCTATGCAAGTCATGAGCAAGAAGATGCACATCTCACCTTGCACGAGCCTCTCACAAGAAACTGCTGAGCCCGTATTGCTGCTCCCAGATAATTGCGCTGAGTCTGCGCATGAGGGGAAGCGATTTACGCCCCGAAGAATACCGCTACGTGGTCTCGTGATTCCTGTTTGCTCCCCACTTTATTTGGTGCAGATTTCTTTGTGTTCGCTGCCAATATTGCCTCTGCCATACTGAACCTGAGCTTGTCAGCCAGGCCTCGTAATCCGTTTGCATATTCAAGGCCTACCAGACGTTGGTACGCATCATGCTTTCCTCGTCTCATGAAGGAATTCTTTACAGTGTGTTAGATTGCATTCGTGCATTAAAGTGTGGCCATAAATCCTGACTTCGAAGTTAGTACGACTTAATACTATTCAATTGGAAGTAGGAAGAGCACAAGTTCGAAATAGTTTTAAGGAAGCGAAATTACTAACTCCCTTTGCAACACTCGTCCGGTGATATATAATCGAAGACTCAGCTACGTATTCGATTGTGGCATCCCTTGCATCCTCCGCTACCCCTAGTGCAGGTATTGCGTGCTCCAGTTTGTCAGGCTCATAAAGCAAACTGGGCTCGACGGCTCTACTTCCCGACACGAGGACGCGCTTTGATTTCTCGAGAGACTTCGTGCGACACGCACCCGGGCTATGGAGATCGTCCTCATCATAAGCATCATGCAACCTCGTCAGTCTTCGGCGTTGTGATCCGCGCTAACTTAAGTAAACTAATAACTTACGTCAAGTTATAATTTTAGCGTTCGTCCTACTAATACTACTAATTTCTGAATATTCATTTGGGTACAGGCGAAAGCTACGAAAACTTTAATGATTATGAGATATTTTGTCTCTATCACCTTCATTGTAAATTTTATCAACAAAAACAATTAAACGGACCTTAGCTATGTATATAAAGATTTTGATGTAGAAAAAACTTGAGATAGAATATGTAATTCCCACATGAAATGAAATTTTTTTCAACATATTGCTATTTCAATAACAGTCATGGAAACAGTTATTCCACATTACATTATTACATCGGTAGCAATGAGTGCTAATCGATAAAAATTTAGTTATCCGAGAAATTAATACCTACATAAAATATTCGTTTTTGAGTGCAGAATTGAACTCGACTGTGTAGCACTTACTGTGGATGTATTAGTGCTGATGTTTCTTATACGGACGTTAACGTAGGGCGTATATGCCCCGTCAAGCATAAGCTTGTGGTTTGTTTTTATTATTTTCTTCGTGCACAGTTTCTCAAATGAAATCACTTTCACTTTCATGAAATTTTTGAAAAAGGAGATCATCATAAATGTATTGCTTTCTGTGACTCTGGTTTCATGATTACTGGAATGAAAGTAATTGAATAGAGGCGTCTGATGTGTACATATGATATATTTGACCCTTCTCTCTAATTACCGCAGCCCAGACACGTCAGTATTTTGGTCTTTTCTACAACCATGCAACATTGCTGCAGGTTTACATCATGCCCTCATATTTATTTTTCTAGTTTGGTGGCAGGAATGCCACAATAATACTGAAAACGACGAATGCCAGGGCTACCAAAACGTTCAAAGGGAGAAAAAAACAACAGGTCAGCGGTATCTTCAGGGCAGCATTCTCGCCCATAAATTCTGGGAAGCGACGGCGGGGGAGCTTCCCAGAACCATATTCGTTTTGGGTTACTGCTACGAAGAAACGAGGTTTTTATAGCACAGGCATTATTATGGAATTAATTTCGATTGGCGAAATGATGAGACACGAGATTGCTCCATGAGACGTCATCACTCTACAGAAAAATTAAAAGATGAAATTGCCGAAATAACTGCAAACTTCAATATAATAATAGCTCGGGAAAAATTCTAAACTAAAACGATGTTAATTTCGTTTGTCTCCTGCAACTTGCAGTTTGATTTTAAATTTCAATTTTAGTTAATTTATTTTAATTGATATAATGCTCTACATGTTGCATGGAACTTATTATCTCATTGGTAGAATTTGACGAGATCTTTCAGCTGAGAATGACAATGCTCATTTGACAATTTTGTCGAAGGTGTTTTTATTTTTACAATCCCTTGCATGCAGAGCTCTCATGACGCTCTCTGTGAGGGAACTGCAAGTGATATTTTACTTCTAAAGCACTCAGCAAAGCTTCAAGGTCATTTCTTGTTCGTGTATTGTTTTAACTTAGTTCCAAAAAACGCACAAATATATTATTTGTTTTTGTATTGAACTAAGTTACGGAGACATATTGAAATAAATATATTATTTGTTTTTGTATTGAACTAAGTTACAGAGACATATTGAAATCTGACAAGCCTTTCAAAACACCTCACAGCAGACAATACACGGTATTATATGTCAGTGGCGTGCCTTTTGCATTCGGAACGAAATTTGGCATTCTCTCACACAACAATCGAAATGCTGTCAATTCTATTGCTTGTTAACCAACAAGTTCACGTCAGTGAAAAACAACGTACTGTTACTGCTCACAAATAATACTAAAAACTGAAGCCCAAACATTCCACTCTGCACAATAAAAGCTTGTGCATTGAGTTCCACCCTCTCAAGTGAGAGCAGAAATATGAACCTAGGACTACAGTAGACCATAGTGTTGCCCCGATCATAGATTTTTGGCTAGTTTTTATAAGCATGGAACACATGTAATTTTGTACTTCAATAATGTAAATAATTCACAATGGTCGCATTCAAAAGAAATAATTGTTGACTACTAGTAATTTGAATACTTCGTATATCCCGAATATCTACTGAGGAGCTCATTAGTGAGCGTCTATGTCTAACTTGAGAGCCAGAAGGCCTTCGGGGAGAGATCGGTGTTTGTTCGAGTCGGATAAATTGGCTCACTACCCAGAAGAAAATAAGGTGAAGGTTTGTTATTTTTCGCTACATCCACTCGCCTTCGGTTGATCGAGTGTTGACAGTCGGTCAACCTCACCTCTGCCTCTCCTGTCAACATCCAAACTCCGTCTATTCTCTCTCCGTCTATTCTTTCTGCAATAGCTCGTGCGGTTATCAAAATGGGACAAGTTTTTTCTCAGAGGAACCATCAGCTTACATATCTTTAACTATACCTTGATTTTGATCAATATGATTTGAACACAGTTTAATGAGATGTTAAGAGCAAAGTTGAAACTCACCGAGGTGCAAACTTTCAAAGACGAACCTTGCAAAGTTCTTCCTTATAACTTAATTTATTGGCCCCGACTCCTTTTCCTTGCCCTCCCTCTCCTTTCTACCCTTCATTCAATTCTTTACAAAAGAATAGGCACACGAAACTCAGGACTTTGACGGTGTTTCCAGCTCAGTGTTTAAGACATGAATTCAGTCAGAATACTTGGGTATTACAATAATAGTGCAGTATGACACTAATTGTACAGTATTACGATAATCGTATAATATTACAAAAATTATTCAGTGTAACAATAATAGTGAAGTATTAAGATAATTGTACAGTATTACAATAACTGTAGGTAAAAATTTGCAAGATAATTATTAATACCATCCGAATAATAATACCTAACGAATAAGTGAACAATATTGCTATCCATGTTGAACGTAATTTTCCCTCTGAAAATTAGTTTTTACTTCATTACAATCTGAAACCTCAGATTATTCGTATTCTATCAAGTAATAAGCTTGTGTGAGTTGAAAACCGTCCGAGTTAGCTTGTTATTTGCAATATCTGTGGCCAACACAAGACGCCGATATTTCATTGCGATCAAATGTCCGTACACTCATTAATCATTCCGAGGGCCAGACAACGTACGTGTAGTATCAACACCTGCATGTAGATGCAGACAGAGGCGTGTTCTGTTTTATGGCTCTATGTAATTTGCAATGCATCACAATGCAGTAAACAAATTTCATTCAGGATTCGGTGAGAAAAATAGTATAATAAAATCAATATGGAAAAACTTTAATTCAAGTCTTTAGTGGAAATATCTTTAAAAATGTGAGATAAATTTTTTATTTACAAACTGTTTATCCTTATGATTAATTATTAACTTTTCGATAAGCTATAACAAGCATCAGGCTACAGCTTTGAAGGCATTGGTATTCTCCTGTGAATGAAAGTTATCAGTACAGCCTATCGTGTGATGAACTTTTCCTTGCCTAGTCATCTGAAATACAAAACTCTTTTTTTTCCATCTCTATAAGACAAAGCTGTCTATAAGACAAAGCTGTCTTGTAGGGCTCTTGGAAGTCCTTTTACGACTTTATAATAGTACAACGCAGCGCCTGCACTCAAATGAAGATGAAAACTCTTCTGAATTTCATTCATGGTAGCAAAAATTTACGCAAAATTGAGTGATATCGCTATACTAGGGTATTTTGTATCATCAACTACGACTCCAATCATGTGCAATGTGCAGGACTGAAGAAAAGAATAGTTTTATTCTATATAGATCTAGGTTACGAGGTTGTTACTCATAACAAAAGATAAATGAAGCGTAACCTAGAGACAATATGATGGCTGTCTAGTTAAGTGTTCTTGTTATGGAAATTACCACACATGATTGTTAATATTATATGAATATTATAACAGCATTGTTATTGTTAGCAAAGCGCAAAAGAGGTTCATATAGTTTCTGAAACTGAAGAATTCATTATACACATAAAAAACAAATATTTCGAACATAATTTTAGCTGTTGTCAGTGCTAAAAGTAGTTCAATATAATTTAGTTGGTGAAGAGGATTTGTTTTTTCAATGAAGTCGTTTACTGAGCAGCGAATGTCAGATAAGGTGCATCGATTTCAGGCAAATGCCACGAGGCAATTTGAGTCCCCAGGGCATGCAGTAGCACAAACCTAGGCCTAGGCTGTGGAATGTTCAGGCGGCGAGAGAATGTGATAACATGCAGTCCACAGGCCAGTGTGACGTTCATCGCTCAACAACCGAGACAATGATATGGAAATGAGGTCTGCCTCGCGCTTCTCAATTTCCTTTCCTCCACCTGCAGATCACTGAGATTCCTTATTTGATTTTGAGTCCTTCTGATGAGGTGAGAAGGAAATCACGAGGAATTGCCCCTCACCTTGTATCCGTCGTCTTCTGTCTGTGAAACGCCAATTGCAGAGAACACTAAAAAGCTGTTAAGAAATTGTTCGTACTCCTCTGTAGCACCACTACGAGTATGATCTCCTGAGTTGATGGAGAGAAACAGTTTTGGAACAGTAAATCGAGTTGAACTCAACTTTTACTATTAAATCGTATGTAAGAAATGAATGACATTATTCCTGCTATTAAAATAAATACTGATTTTTTTTCTCATTCTACCAATGATTATGTGCCGCTGACAAAGTTACAGAGCTGCGAATTAATTATTTTCTCGGTTCCTTTCAACCATTGCATCCAATATATTAAATGTCAATGATCAGTGGAGTCTACTTCTAACTGTTTTTTTATTCCTGTATTAATTATACTTCATATTAATAAATAATGCAACTCCTGCAGAGCAAGTACTTTCAATGCTTTTCAGTTGAAATTATAGAATATAAACGTTCCAAAACGATGAAAAATGAAAATTTTGTAAAATTGAAGTAAAAATATCTTCAACTCCATATGTCAAGGCTACAAAGCTCAGTTGTACGCAATTAAACTTTGTGAACATGATTTTTTCACGAACCTCTGGAACTTAGGACATGGCAATGATAAAAATAATTCAAATGAAGCTGGAGTGGAGAGAAAATTTTCATCAAAGTAATAAGTTCTGTCAAGGGAGTTTCTAATTTTTTTTGGCCCCACAATGAAGTGATATTCGCATGGTCGTGAACTGCAAAGCGAATATCAGAATTTGTTAGTAGTTAATGTAGTTTGATAAAATCTGAGACAGTAAATCGATATTCCACTCTTCTAACGGATTAATGGAATGCCTTGTATCAACCTAAATTACTAAACGCACAACCACATACCATGAAAACAAGGAACCCAACGCTTCTTTGAAACACAATATGTTGGTAAGAATGAATTCTTGTCTTGTGGAGGTCATTCCCCGTGTCCTTTGCAGCGTGCGACTTGCCAACTACAAGCTCTCCAAACAAACAGTTAGTATTCGAGTGAAAACGCACAGCTGCCTCCGCTCCAGCGCGTCTCACTCCGTGCTGCCCAGGCACTCGAGTTAAATGTTCCTGCATTGCTCGCATTCCAGACAGAGACAATACTCCGCATATGAATTCTACCTTCTACATCATATAATATCCTTCTTTTGAACAATTCTGTGAAAATGAATATCATTAAGTCTTACATCAGTATATTATTCTTAAATTTAACACTTGTTAACATTATGTTAGGCCTATACATATGTATATCCTGCATGATTGAACAATTGAACGACACTCTCATATATGAACAATTTTGAGGAGATACATATCATTTAACTGTGTAGTGACACATATTAATTTGTAAGCATCGTCGTTCGTTATGAGGGCTCTGTATTCTGGTACTGAAGTGTTGTGTTCAGCTCTAACATGAATGAAGACACACCCTGAATGCATGACATGATGCTGAGCGTTAACGCTCGCACTGCACCTTTCCTGTCTGGAAAGCTTAAGTGAAGTCTGTATTTAAAACAAATCCTTCACCAAAAGTAGTGGTTGTTTTTTTCAGAAGAAGCCATCATAAAATATCCTATTACATTTCGAGGCTCGTAATTGAGTCGTTGGACTAATAGAAGGCCAGTTTGCGTGTTCCGTAGCGATGAAAAACTACAATAAGCATTTACTTCCTATGACATAACGCACACTCCGCTTGTTTCCTGTGTATGTAGATGCACTTCACGGTTGGAACAGATCGAGTTCGAGTTATAAAAATCTTTCAGAAATGCAGTATTTAGTAGAACTGAACTATTTATTTTCTGTAATGCGAGAGTAGCAGGAAAATAAAATAAGTTAGGAACGGTTTTATTAAGGGAATTAATAAGATTTATTAAAACAAAATCATTGATTGTGGTAATGAAAGGAAATTGAACCAGTTACTTCCATTTATAATTTCGTAAAGTTATGTTCCATATCACAAAAAAAAATATTTCAAGGCGGTCGGCAAATTTTACGGAATTTTTTCTTTAACTAAGCCTTATCCTCCTTGAAATGCGATGAGGACACTAATACCAAAGGCCTTCAGTAACTTGAATAATAATTAGAGTTCGTTACTCAGTGCCCAATAAATGATAAAAGATTCAGCCGTGTGATTAACTCGCTATTCATAAGTAGTACTGGCGTAATTTGGAAAATAGTTAAAATTGATTATTTGACTGGTTACTTACTTTCTTTGGACGTATCCTGTTTTAATAATGGCTCGCTTAGTTTTGTTAGTTTGAGTAAGCTAATAATTTACTAAGGAATGTATTAAGAGTAACTGCTCAAAATAATAGTGCTTCATGTTTCACTGTATGGTGCTTTACTTAATATTCCTTCTCTATAATTTAGTGCTGCTCTACTTATTGAGTGTTACTACATTTTTAAAACACTTATTACTTCACGTATTGAGTATTTCTCACTGTTTGAGAGCTGTTGCATTGAAACATTGCTTCATTAATGGTGCTCGGATCAAATATAATTTAAAAAATCCTTCAATAAAAATAAAAGTTGTATTGTGGATTTAACACACGTTCCAGATTTCGAGGCGCTCCCTTCAGTTGTCTTCTTTCAGAAACTGTTCTATGTGACATTCAGCTCGAGTAAAACGCAAAAGAGATTTGTAATTGAGGGAAGTCACTGGCTAAAAATTAATGGCTACGAACTCTTAGTAAAATAGAGGTCGCCTGCCTGGGCAAATAAACATTCTTATAATTTTTATGCGACTACCGAGAGGGCGGGACGAGCTGCAAAAGCTCATTCTCATGCAAACTAATCTGGTGGCTCTTATTAGAAATGAGTTGGAGCAGCGAAACTAACACGTGTTTATTATGATGTTGCGCATCTGGTTATGAAAACGGATGAGTGTAATTCAGTTCATACGCTACAATTATAGAATATATAAATGAAGACAACAAAATACGTGTAACGAATGAACTCATGTTCTTCAACTATCAATGAACCTTCACGTTTTCAAGTTGATATCAAATCAAAACATACTGTGAACTGTGTTTCACTGCAAGTGAATGAACCAACTATGAACTCTGATGAGGTTATATGACCTCTTCAAGAGCTCTTTTTACCTCTTTCAGGAGCTGTGAAAGTTGCTGAGAGTAAAAGAGGATGAACTGCCATGCCCCTGCTCTTCAGTCCAAGAGTGTCACCCTGCACTACGCGTCCCTGGCTCCTGCATCAGCGCGGCGGTCGTGTTTAGTTCTGGCGGTTGCGGTCGTGGCCTTCCTGTCTCCTACGTCTTCCAGTCCAGCTCTTGAAGCTTACAGTTCGCAGCCTCAGCTCTTTTTCCCCCAGACATGGCAGGTAACTGTGAATATCTCGAATTACTGCAAGACATTTTCTCACTAATAAGCTGAAGTTCGGAAATACCTGATGTAAATTTGAATACAAAAACTGATCGGTTACGTCTAATATTCATCTGTACTGCTTCAAAATATGGTATTTTTAAAATTACCTCTTTAAAGATCTTTACTAACGACGTAATAGTCAGTGTATTATTTTATGGTACGCCAAAATCAGCTGGTAGTAGTGTACTTGATGCATCATAGTACTAGCATTCAAATATGGTTTTACAGACCGAACTGAAGTCAAAATTTTATCAGTTAAGCAATTGAGCTAGTTTTGTTTTTAAATGCAGATTACGTGCTACTGCAGAGTTAACAAGGCTGTCTCATTATGAGCAATTACAGCTAGGTGTCCTAAACTCGTGTAATTCTTATTCATTAAGTAGTTTTTATTTTCTTGTGACTACGAGCTGAATAAAACCGAGCTTCATATAATTTTTTTCCTCAGGAACTACTGAGGAACTATTACTCCCAATTGAAGGCCACATCAGATCCCGAAGACTCTGATGATTTTACCACGTATGACAAACGACAAGGAGAAAATTCTCTGGACTTAGGGGAAAGAATGCGAGATTACTCCTTCGGACTCGGCAAGCGAAGGCAAGAGTATGCATTTGGGTTGGGTAAGCGCCCGAAGAATGATTACTCATTTGGCTTGGGGAAGCGTTCAAAAAACGACTATTCTTTCGGCTTGGGTAAGAGGGGAAGAGAATTTTCGTTCGGTTTAGGTAAAAGAACAAAAGATTATGCCTTTGGCTTGGGTAAACGAAGTAAAAGTTTTTCCTTTGGACAAGAAAAGTGTGACTTGAATACTGATAATGTAAGCGATCAGCCAGACAACTATTCACCTATGAAAGCAGAAACCCAACAACGTCTGAGCCCACCTGTTGGTAGCTCCAGCTGGTCAAATGCCCAAGAAAGGAATAAAAGGGAGATTGATTTCGAAGATGAACTTGAAGAGGATGAAACAACTGATTTGGAAGCAGTAAATAAGCGTAGAAATGAATTTGGATTCGGTTTGGGAAAGCGAAACAATCCTTCTGGACTTGGTAATCGAGGTCATGTTTTCAATTTTGGTTTGGGCAAGCGAGAAACGGCGCCGATCTTTGAGTATCCGAAACAAATGCCTAGTCACTATTCCTTTGGATTAGGGAAGAGGAGTCGGCCTTTTTCTTTTGGACTTGGTAAACGGTTTCCATCAAAGTACAGTTTCGGTATAGGAAAGCGGCCTGACGGGGACGAAGACTCCAGTGCTGAATACCACTCGCCGTACTCACTATTGAAATATTTTGGATTCGCACGGGTACCTGCGCCGACAAGTCTGAGATTCGGTCGCCGCTCCTACGATTTCGGGTTAGGAAAACGTTCAACTGAGTTCTCCAGCAACCCTCAGAAAAAGAATAGAAACAATTATGGGTTCGGCCTAGGTAAGCGGGGTGGAGGTCATGATAACTCGCCAGCATATGACTATGAAAATAATCCTAACCTCTTCAGCTTTGGACTTGGGAAGCGCTACGTGGAAGGCCAGCAAAACATTCAAGATGATCATAAGGAAAGTGCCGAGGAAATTACCGATTAGGATACAAACCATTTATTTTTGTAGAATTTTATTGTTGGAACTATTCTGTGTACTCGCAAAATATCTCAACATACGTATTTAAAGTGTTTGCATTTCTAGTTTCATATTCGAATTTTCTAATGGCACCGGAGTGGTCAATGTGTAATAACTGCACGCAGACAACCACTGCAATTTTTAGGCTGGGTAAATATTTAACGTGCAGAGGGTTGTTCGTGCTTTGGAAATTACAGTAGATTGACGTTCAAATTTCAGGTAAAATTTGTATGCAGTTGCTTATGTGACAGCGATCTAAGTTTGAACTCGGAGTCAAAAAACACTCACAGCTGCAAGGGACCTCATGAGCAATGTCAATTATTGCTCTCTTTGATTGTGCACCAATTCTTATTAAGATTATCGTGCTATCCTTCGCCTGTTTCTTTATTGGGTCGAAGTTTCCAGTATTGTGCCAAGTAAAAATTCATTTGCAATGAATTTAACTAATCTGTACATTTACTAGCAGTCAGATGGTGAAAAAATATTGTCATACATGGACTAACACATCAATAAATATTTAATATACGAGCACAGTTCATATGTTCCATTATGCAGTCATAACACCTAATTTTAATGTAATGTGATACTTTCAGTTTATTTTATTTATTATCAATGTAATGTGCTCACTCACTTTGGCATTCCACGAGTATATAGCCGTAGAAATGTTTACATATGATTACTGTATCCATTTCAGTAAGCTATAATTTGAGGGTTCTTATATTTTTCTGGGTACCGTATAGGACATTAGAATCTGATGTATTTTTGCCTTTACTTCACGCTTTTATTGACTTTACAATGAACTATATTTTTTCATATCCTGCCTTACGGTCGTAATATGATATTATGATTGCAAGTTCATAATACACTTTCATAAATATTCATCACGTATATAATTCTCCATCCCTGAGGGCTAACTCTATGTTTCACGGCTGTTGCTTCAGTTTCTTACTTAAAATACATTCGTTGGGAGTGAAACTTTGAATGAAAGTATTTTCTAAATCCATAGAGTCTGCAAGTTTTATCAGTATTACAAGCATTGGAACTATTATCGGTCGATATGTAGATACCCTACTCATGATTATTCTTGATGTACTATCGGCATTTTTACTTGTACGTGTAAGCTCCGACATGTTTGGACGCTTCTACATGAACTACTAGTTTTTAAAGAATGCAGAGTGGTACTTCACTCACTGCTAAAGACATGTATTGTGTTTGATTACCAGAACGATTGTTTTATATAGCATGTATGATAAACAGAAACTTGTGAAGACACAATGTAACCAGTTCAAATGGAAGTTTTTATTATGCAAATTATGAGTTAATCGAGTACAGCAAGCATTAGAGTCATATTTGTTTCAATCATCCTTTATAGTTTGAAGGCCTCGTCAATGACAGCGTGAACAAATTAATGACACTGTTAAGCTACCACAAGCTTGCATTATTGTATTTTAGACATCAAAAACCAGGTTGCTTATTTTTCTAATGAGCTTGATTAACTTAGTCTAGCCGAATTTTTCGATAGAACTTGACATAAATAAATAAATAAAAGATATACCAATGTACCCTGGCATTTCCACGTCAATTATTAAGGTGCCTCAAGCATGAGAGCAGGAGCAACAGATTAATGCCTTTCATTTAAACTTGATTCTGTGACAGGACTGAGGCCAAGATTTTGAAACTTAGAGAGGCGAAGAATAAGTAGTTCTAGGCGGAAATTTGTGTCTTTTTGAATGAAGATCTAAAAGCGGAGGGAAATATGTATGGACCCATTTAAACTATTCCTCTGAATGCAATATATCTACTTCTCACTGTTAGTACTATAGCACAGAGGAAACAATACAAAACTCTCATTCTTAGTAAATAAAAAATAAAAATCTTTCTGGTCGAAAATTTCAAAACTTTATTAGTAATATTTTAAGGGGTAAAAATATATCAGTTGATAATACCATATGAGATGCTTATATTTCCTTAAAGAAAGAATTAAAAATATACACAAGCAAAAATAATGCAAGCATGACAGATGCCCCAGTCACATAATATGTGAATAACAAAGGACTAAGGTAAAATGAGTTCAACAAATTCCATTTGCAGAATAACTTTAATGAGCTTGTTCGTTAAACATTAATGTCACAAAGGTTTCACTTCTTCCTGTGTTAGAATCCCTGAGCCAAAATCTTCCACAAACACACAAAGAATTGTTACTTTAATATTTATAAAAAACTATATGGTTATTTCTTTCATGGTTCTTTTAAAAAAAAATCAAAGAAAAATCTAACGTGATAAACGTTTTTAAATTTTGCGTGAGTGCCATGCGAAGGAGTTCCACAAAGCAGCTGCAAATTACATCTGTACAGCACCTCAAAACTCGATTTAACAAGGGTAAGAAGTGAGTAACCATGATAGACAGGGACACCTAGACAACTTTTTTCCTTTTCAGATCGGAGTCTTGACGAGCATAAACATGATAACAGAAAAGGAAAGGGAAAGGAAAAACATTCGTCTCGGGCAAAGCTGATGCATGAAATATCGCGGTGATTTTTAAATCCTTTTAATTACAATAGTTAGGTATCACGTTTTTATAGTCACTATGAAGGTAACACTGGTTTCATAGAACAGAAAGCACAGCTTACAATCAAAATGCACGTGAGCTAAAGTGAATAATGTGACAGCGCCAGGCTTCCCACCCATGAAATTGTAATGTAAAGCACAAAATTTGGAAGTATCACTACAATTCATCCAAAACTTTTGCCCAAGTAAAGTTAAAAGCTAAAACTGTAAAAAATTGAAATAGTAAATTGAAAATTAGAGTTCGAGTTTGAGATATCAGATGCCCATAACGCTACATTAACTGAAAAATCTTAAAGGCTGGTTGGTCCTCAACTCACTAACTGAGTTGAAAACATGAGCTTCAAGATAACACAATTATTGGAAAATCGTTAAGCCCACGTTGGTGGGGGTGTTGAAGATTCTCAGCTTGCTATAAAATAGAATTGTGGAGACGTAAACAAGTTAGACGCATATACATACAATACATATTCATGGAAAATTTAAACAACACTATCTGTTTTTCAAATATTTTAATATTGAATTTCGCTGATAGGTGTATATTATTCAAGCATCATATTTTTTATTTTTTATTTTTTTGGAAATTCGAGCTGTCTTAATAATTAGCTATAAGTTTGGGAACGCCCGAGAAAAAATCAGGTAACACAACTAAAACGCTCTAACACAAATCTATTTATTTTAATCATCCCACCGTACAGTAAAAATCCACAGTACAAGGAATCGGGGTTTCAATTCTTAACGCTAACATTTTAATATGAGTAATGACGTTCCCAACGACTGTACCTGTCCTCTATTCTATCTAGTCCGCTCTTGCGTAGTTGAAATATTTGCCGGACAAATGTATGTTACGGTGCAATTTGAGGTAATGCCTCTAGATGAGTTTGATGATGAATAGCTAGTCCTAGTCAGGTTCCCAGTTTCGCAAGCAGAAGAAAATGAATGATGCGTGGAGAACCTGAAACTCTCGCATCACGAGCGAGAGCCGCTCGTGCACCGCTCAATTTACTCTGACACAGAAAGCTCAAAAACTGGATTTTAAAGGCATAAGAAGTCATGTCATAGGCGAAGATACAGCAATTTGAAACCCAGCAGCTATGATAATATTACTAATAGATAGTATCGTTTTAGTGCAAGCAATGTATGTATGTTTCGTGATGGTGTAATGGCATCGCTTTTTGGAAACAATTAAACTATGGTGATTATTTAGAAGAGTTATGCAAAAGAATTGACTGCATTAAAACTGAAAAACTTATGAAAAAGAGGCATAATCTCTCACGTATGCATGATCACACGATGAAACTTTGTCATGCAGTGCGATTAAAAGGGCATGTTCGAAATTTCATATCGTAAATGTACAAGTTAGGATACTTCACTATGAGTTCGTGATTATATGAGCATAGCATGCTTCTGAAGTTGAATATACGAGGTCTGTTTTTTTGCAACCTCCGATGGACAATAAGAAAGGTAAAATTACATGACATAATAATTTTATCAACAAAAGTACTGAACAATCGTGCGTATTTCTCTACATAATTACCAAAACGAGTTCAACGCAATTTTACAGGGTACGAGCAATTGAACTTTGCCTTTACGACCGATGTTTCTGCCAAATGTGTTACAAAATGAAATCCGTTTTCTGTAATCCAAACGGTGTTCCAAGTGGTATCAAACGCAAATCTGATTAACCAAAAATTTGAAATAAAATCAGCATTTAAAAAGCCTACTTTGTTCACATGTGAATACTTTTTTCTACATTTTTATATAGAAATGACTTTGTTCGCCTTCAAGAGATTCCAGCAGCAAAAAAGCTTTAGGACTAGCGCTTGAGTCTACTAGACGAACGATTCAAAATGTAGCCTGACTATATTCGAAAATAATGCTCAAAATAACTATGATCTTAATTGCTGCACTATAACTGTACAACCATACAATATTCTCCAAGAGCATTCAGTACCCTTATTTTTCTAACTCGGTTGACTTTTGGTGAACAGTCATTTTTCTGTAGTCATTTTGGTGGAGGGTGTTCTTCCAGGGTAGTGATACGATCGGCTCCGTAGCTTGCAGATTTATTCATGAGCACGATCAAAATTAGAGCAGAAGTTGGGGCCAAGATCGAAGACCAAAACTGAGAACTTGAAATCCGTAAAACCAAAGCTGAAACTGAAACCGAAACTTGTCCGGATAAGGACCAATAAGTAACTTGAAATAAATACAGAATTTAGCGAGAAGAACCAATATGACGAGACAACATTCTCTTTTGTTTTTCAGTCTCTCTCTGACGGGTTTCAGTTTCAGTTCAGTTTCAGTTCCAGTCTCAGTTTACGGATTTCAAGTTCCCAGTTTTGGCTGTCGATCTTGGCTTTAACTTCTGCTCTAATTTTTATCGTGTCCAATAATAAATCTGCAAGCTACGAAGCTGACCGTATTACTACCCCCGAAGAACCCCCATCAAAACGACTACAGAAAAATAACTTGTTCCCCTAAACTTCTGAGAAGTAGTGATGTGTAGCATCACATCGCTGCTCATGCTCCATTTTCAAGTTATGCTTATTATTTAATCGCGTACAAATTAAATCGTACTTTTTACAATAAATTTCCTGTATTTTTGTGATTAAGTTTTTGTTACTCTAAGCGAGATTCTTGTAAATTTTTAATTATAAAAATTCACTGTATTTTGTAAAAGCATTCTTAGTACTTTAAAGAACTGTCGCTATGGTTCTTTTTAAAATTTCACCCCTGACATAGTAAATCCTGACGTCTCTACGTCATT
>VCRD01002976.1:113823-143731 GCA_006783055.1 Trinorchestia longiramus | reverse complement strand
TTTTACGGAGCTTCTAGCGACTATGTGCACAAAGTAAAGATTTACAGCAGTTAGGCAAACGCAGGCCAAGTCTAACGTTTGCAGATCTTAGCACGTTTATGAATGCCATGTTTTTACGAACCCTCTCCCCGACAGCCCAAACGCTATCAGCTTGACACTTTTGAATGAAATCGAGGAATATCCTTTTTCCTGCAAGAATCTCTCAGTTTTCAACATCGCAGGAGAAAAACTTTCTTTAGTCAGCACCTTGTGTAGGCATCATGTACAGAAAAAATTGCGACCAGTATGTCTTTGAATTTTATGTGGAGTATATTCTGCGCCACAAAACTGAAACAAAGAATAAAATTTATAGTTAAGTGTTTATACATGTAGTAACTAACCTTCAAGTGACTCTTGCAGCACGCGCAGCGGACGACGCAGTTTGGAGCTAAAAAGATAGCATTACCTCTGAGGAGGTTAAGTCCCAATGCCTTGCAGCGTTTGCTTCGAATTACGCATTTTCAAAACGTATTCCTGAAGGCAATCGAGTCAGCATGGATGTAATTTGCGGGTCGGACAGAGAGAGTTTCCACAGCGAAGGTATTAGTTACGATGCGAAAATTTCTAAGCTGAACTCCAAATGCAAAAAGCCCAAACAATACCAATGATTAGTTTCTGAGCTGCTAAAAAGTGTTGATCAATCGGTAAGGGACATGCTCAGACACTACGAACAGAAATTTTAATTCAGAAGAGTTGCAAACTTACTTCAGGAACCGCACCCAGCCTCCGAACACCACTAAGTTTTTAAGTCCCTGTAAACCGCTGCGAGTACGAGTTCAAGTTAGTTTCACAAATTCGATAAGGCAAGTCATACTTTTTCGGTGAAAACGGTTAGATCAGACATGAATTTCTTCATTTTGTCCACTACGCATTACTCAAGATCTTGAGGAGACAAGATTAGGATTCTGAAATCTACCACAAAATTTGGCGTGTACAGGAAACTATTCTCTCAGAACTTCAAATGTCAGAATTCTTGATTTTAAAATATGATTCTGAAGCACAAGTTTCACACCACAGCTCAGTAGTTTAACAGGTTGCCTTCGATTGCCTGGCCGGTGTAAATCTTCGCTTTGTACATATCATTACTAGAAGGCACTAAAATTTACAGAACCTAACCTAAGTGGCCCACATACCTGCCACTTCGGAGTCAACGTGTTAAACTACCACCCTATTGAGACATATTACTTACAAGAAACGATGCATTAACTGGCAGAGTCCTAGCGTCACTGACGTCTGAAGCAGGGCGTAGCTGTAGTCTAATTGAACCAGCTGCCATAGAAGGAAAAGATATCGTGTTTCTATGTATTATCCCAGTATGAGAATAGCGGTTACGTCATGCAGATAAGAGCTGTCCGGTTTCCGTAATATTATTCTGCATTCCATTTTACCATATTTTTGATAGGATTGGGTTTCTTATTTACGAATACATTTTTGTCTTGCATAATTAAGAGGAAATAGATGGACTCAATACCTAAAAACGTAGTGGAGCTTAGCAATATCAAATTGATAGCTACAACAACTATTCATACTTTTCGGCTTACGTTTGATTTTGGCTATTCCGGAGTAAAACTCATCTGCTAAGACTGTAATTTTTAGTTTAAACATCAACAGTATTGATGCCAGCTCCGATGAGTCAAAAAAACAAGATCTTCTTTAGTTACAGATGTTTAGCTACAATGTCTTCATTGAGAGTAAAAAATTATTAGTGAAAAGCGGCTGACTCTCAATGATATATGCATATTAAGAGTGATCCCAGGATTGTTTTGCAAAACAAAATATTTGCTACAAAACTGCTTATTAATCATAGCGATTTGGAAAACAGATTCAATGCCTTCGTCGTTTTTGGAAGTTCGTTACTTATGATACCTCATCTTAGTTGCACCAATGCTATAATTTTTTTGGTGACTTTTTCTGGACAATAACATACTCGCATTTACGATGAAATTTCGTTATTCATTGGAAAAGGGAAAACTGATAAATTAATTTTTGGAGAAGAGGTTAGCAGATTTTCTTTGAATTGAGAGATATAAATTGATCATTTGATACATTGAGAACAAGCACAGAAAAAGAATAAGGGATTATCAGATAAATCATGCATATGAGGTGAATGAAAAATAACTCTTGTGCCCAAATCGAAAACAAGAGCTACTGATTCCAAGGAAAATATTTTGAAATTCGTCATGCATTTTGATACCATGAATATTATGCAGATGTCATATTTATTTCTATGACATTACAGCTTGCGAAGCCATTTCATGATACGAATTATGGCGTCATCAGAGCCTTTTACTTCTGTAAAAACAATGGATAATTTTTCTCATTACGTTGACTGTACAGTAAAGCGGTTGCCTAATCCAGACTAGAATGCAATGGGTGCTCATGTTGAACGGAAAATCATTTGTTAGTAAATTTATTCATTTAGACTTCACACACGACTGTTCAGGTGTTACTATATATGTATATGTGAACGACCTATGAAGTTCATATTGAAGAAGTTTTTAGTTTCTAAATCCCGATTAGTCCTGCAGCTCAATCTGTCATCCATTGACACTAAATAAAGTCTGCGTTTGTTCAGCTATTTCCGAAAAATGCATATTTTCTTGTTCTGAACAAATGTTTTCTTCATTCCGTATAGAAAATATATTTTTTTCTGACTCCTAGTCATCTCTTATGAGTAGCGCTTGGTTTATCGAGGTAGGAGCCCTGTTTTTTAGATGGGTTACATTAATATCAACAATTAGCTTCCATCATAATAACTTAATTGTATTGCAGATATTTTTGTCTTTTTGAACAACTTACTCATTAGAAATTTCAAGGACTTGATAAAATGCACTGATAAAACGACATTGTGAAAAGTTTCGCTTTATTGAAAAATTTCTAACATATTAGACGATCATGTTTTGGCTATTTGTACTATATACAATATTTATACAGGAAATCCTGTTTTATAAATACACATAATACTGACTCGAGCAGGCAGGTAAGAGGCAGAACATTGTCTGCTTGAAAGAGTTAGATATTGATGAAGTTGAGTAACATCGCCTTAGGCTACGTCAGATGAAGGAAATACATTCCAAAACAGGTATTCCACGTACACGACAACTAACACGTATGAGAATGTTAAATTATTGCAGGAGATTACACGTGTGTGTGAGCATTGATGACATGACCTTGAGTGACAGGAAAATTCAATATGCAGTGTAAATACTTCGAACTTCTTATAATTCACTTAAAAGGGATTCAATAGAATCCTACATGGCATATAACAGCGCATACAATGAGAAAGTTCATAGGAGTTTAACAATAAGTTTAGCTAATATACAAAAAAGGAGTTTTCATATTAGATTCTGATATTACAATAGAGAGACATTAGCTCTAGTAGAACCTTAAAAACATTCTGTTACGATACAATTAAGCATTCAGAATATTTGATTAAGTTGCATGCATCTGTGATAAGCATATTCTTCTTAAACCAGAACATTCCCGACTGACGAATTTTGTTCCAAACTGTATCTTCAGACTACTTTGTGCAAGCAACTCCTCAAGCTCACATTTATTAATCCACATAAAAAGAGTAAACTTCTTTTTAATTCTATAGACAACTGACTCATCCGGACAAGTATCATAGACCAAGGAGGAGGTTGGGGAAGTAATCAGAGCATTTATTTATTGCCATGGGCAGATGAGAGTGAAATCATTTTTGATGATATTTCTCATTGGAAAATAGTTTTCCCGACCGCCTGATAACACATGATGCTTTAGGCAAAGAAGTTTGTCTTTCCTTTGTTGTCATTTTTTTTCGATTTATATCAGTACTGTACTTCTAAAATAATGCCCTATGGTTCCCAAAGAATGAGCAAGAGAGTCAAGAATCACATCATACTTGCTCTGTTCAGTTCTCGCGCATCGAAACTACGAAGATTCGACGAACCGAGTATAAATGTATTCCATATTTACATGAAACAATTTCAGAATAAAGAAAAGTCATCACAGATACGATTCATCATTTAAATTACCTGTCCAAAATCCACTGTAATATCTACTCTATGATTGACATAGACCTGACGCTAGAGACATGTAAACCTATTCTTAATGCTAAAAATGGCAATGAAAGAACATGTATAACTTACACAGTTGTAACAAGAATACGAGAAAATAAGTAATTAGAGATCACTTCGTAAAAATCAAGTCGGAATAATATTGCTTTACCAAACCATCTCATGAGAAGTTTAATGTATGATGAATGAAACATTCGTTAAAAGATAAATGAGCAGAATTTCCATTTTAAACCAATTATGCCCAGTTCAATACGAAATTCAATCACAACGAAATAATTATTTAGATTGTTGTACACTCTAATCACGTTTTTTGAATCATTTTGCAATCCTGAGAACGATCTGCTCAATGGTTTTGTTTCAATACAATGGAAAGATTCAATTGACTAAATATTTCTGGGCACTGTTGAGGACACATAGCTCCAAAGAACCTTCTCAGATATGCGTTCGAACAAATAGAGCTAACACGAGAGCTAGAACTGTTCTGGCGGCTGCTGCAGTCAACGACACGTTCTCTCTCACAGCCGAGTTCTGCATGCCGCTCGTGTACTGGTGAGCTTTGTAGTCCTTCACTGGGTCTTCGTTGGCAAATCGAGTTGCGATGTCTTGATTACTGGGAGAAGGGCCAGCTGAGCACAAGACAGAAAGTGTTAGTACAATCTTTTGTTAGTGGAAAACTAGTTAGTGTATTGCCATGTCACTGCAAAATAATCGACAACTAAGCCGATCAGATATGAGGATCTAAATTGAAGTTTTAGCTCTCAAATTCAAGTTCGAAAAAATACGTAGTTGAAAACTTCAAAATAATGGAAGTAGCTACAGCAATGAAAATACGGACAGATTCACCTGCGGAACCCAAAAGTAATTCTGTATATACTGAATGAAAGTTCAGTTATTTTCTTCGATTGCACGAATTATCTTTCATGATAGTAATTGCCATCAGCTTAGTTAAAATAGATGTTACGAAAAATGAGGAACATAAGAGAACATACATAGTAATTTTATAAGATATGAAGCAACATGAAAGCAATTGTTAGTATCGCACCGCCCCCTGAAGCAATTTAAAATTAAGTTATTTAAAAAAAAATCCCAAACATTTTCATTTGAATCACTTCAAGCAACAAGATAAAAAGCTTACGAGATGTATTAAAGCAATGTTAAAACTTTTATTTGTTTTACTTATTTTCTAACACTTTAGGTCAATTTAAATAGCTTCTAAGTTCATGAATTCAGATGTAAAAACATCATACAGATAGAATGAGTAAACTCGATCTAACTTGGGATAATGAAACTATGTTTTGTGATACCTTTTATTAGGAAAAATAACGCAAAAACATTGCATAAAAACCTGGTATTCACGAAATCAAGTAACAACATAAAAATTCACTAATTAAATATTTTAAGAAAAAATGAAATGAAATGCAAACTGACAATTATGCAGTAAACTTGTGCAACCTTAAAATTAGGCAATCAATTTAAATAAAAACGATTATGTCCCCATAATACTCAAGTATCACTCTGGAAAAGCATTCCATCCTGAACAAAGCAACCCTCACGATGCATCAGAAGCGTACAACGAAATGAAAGTCTAATTCTCGTACGTTTATGCCGGGCAGCCATGCAAATGAGTTCTTTCTAAACAGAACATGGCTAGAAACGTACACTGTTTCATATTTCTACTCCTAAACATTTACTACTAAATTATTGATATCGATGAGATTCTTCGGTGAATACTAATCATGTCACAACAAAAGTTCATTAGCCAAAGTAAGCGGTAAATTATATAGGACGAAAATGCCCCATAATTCTCCACATTTCAACAAGAATGTACGTCAAGATCATGCGGTAATCTTTGGTAAAAGTTTATTTATCCGAAGAATAATTTTTTGGTTCAGCAGCATATTTTTAATGACTACTATGGCTATCAATTTCATTAGACTACATAGACTAAACTAAAAAAGAGACAATGTTTATCTATGAACACTAACATAAAACGCCAATAAAAATTGTCACACCTCTTCCATAAAAAATGTATACACATTGTTCTCTTATTAATATTTCAGTTTGCATAAATATAACAATGATAAGAGTTCATTCCTAAGATTGCATTAACTGAATCGCTATCCGCAATTTACAACTGAAGATCCATCACACGAAAGAAGGGAAGCTGAAGAACAGCGAATCGGACGCTGGAGCTGTAAATTTAACGAAAAAATAGTCAGGGTCCAGTGCTGAATAAGACTAAAACGTATTAACTAAAATGATTTTGCGATTCTTAACTGTTAAAAATGCAAATTTACGAGATAATTTAGAAGTGAACTGCAATTCCAAATTAAATTAAATGGTTGAAAACGGGCAGCTATTTATTACTTAAGCTTTCAAATCTCACCAACTATTTCAAAAGCTGCAACTCTATTTTAAAGCGCATAGTTTTCATAAAAAATCGTCAAAAAGAATTCGTTACAGCCAAGTAATTATGACTTACACATTCCTTCGTTTGAGATTGAAGCAATAAATTTATTCTCACATAACAAACACAATTTCTAGGCCAAATAATTGGAATATTCACTATAGCAAAATACTACCGTATAATGACGTAAATATCACAGGAGAAGTATTTTTGAGACAACTCAATTCAATCTTAATAAATTGCAAAGCAAAATCCTTCCATTATCAGGACCATAAAAAATAAAAGCTGAAGAGTATTAAAAATATATAAACGAAATCAGGCCAATTCCATAATAAAAAGTAATATAAAGCGTAGGACTCGCCAATCAACAATGGAGTTTTTAATGTCATTGAAACAGCAGAGGATGCTTGCAAGCCTCCTAATATTGATATGTGATTTACAACACAAGAAAAGCTGATCATAAGCACTCAGCACCCAAGTAACATATAGTTCAACATGAAAAACCTTTCACGAAAAAAATTTCAACATGTATCATTTCAGTGTTCTCCTTCTGACCATAAACTGAGGGTCAGATGTAAGCCTAGCGCAGGCATGTCAAACTCAGTTTGGCTCTGGGGCCGGATCCAGACTTTCTGTTCTCAGGTGGGCCGGATCAGTAAAAGAATGTCAACTCAAACTATTTAGCTTTGTTTTTCAGTACTATGCTTTATTATTCAGCCTACATTTGTAGCCTACCCTACATATTATAATCAAGTGAACATACGGCCCGCGGGCCGTAAGTTTGACATGCCTGGGCCCTAGCAGCTTCAGGCTCCTGTCTTTCTCAATTATTTCCCAGAAAATTCACAGAAAAAATTCACATGCCAATGTCGAAAGACTTCTTAGTTTACGACAAATCATTTTTTTTTCAATAAGACATTCCCGAAAGCAAGCTAAAGTACTAAACAAGGTACAATTCCAGAGAAAAAAACACAGGTACAATTTTAGAAAAAGAAACCAGGTACAATTCCAGAGAAAGAAACCAGGTACAATTCTAGGGAAAGAAAACAGGTACAATTCCAAAGAAAGAAATTAGGTATAATTCAAAAGACAGAAAACAGGTACAATTCTAGAGAAAGAAACCAAGTACAATTCCAAAGAAAGAAACCAAGTACAATTCCAGAAAAAGTAAAAGCTTGTTTGAAGCGTAGAGATGAACGCCAGTTTTTCTTATCCCGAACCCAGTAGATAACGCAGCAGAGAAGAGAGAGAACCTAAGCCGATGCGGAAAGAAAAACATGCAATGAGATTTACCATAGGAAAGTGGAGGCACGTTGAGAAAAAGTGTGCCGGCAGGAGGAAATTGGATGTGATGTGTAGAACGGTGTTGAGGAAACTCATGATTATAGAGCGAAAAAAAATCGTTTTGGTGACCGTGGTGTAGTATAGCTAAATTTTATAAAAATACGAATAATCTGAGTGTTAGTTCGTTAAAAAAATAAATCTTATCCCATGAAATCTTGTCTTGTCTACTGAGATTGTTAGTTGGCGAGCAAATATAAACCTTATCCCATGGAGGAGGGGTCGGAGAGTCTGCAAAGGCGAGGGAGTGGGAAGTTCACTTCAGAAAACTCGGTCTGCAATAGTGGGTGGTGGAGTGAGGAGAGTGTGTGTGATTGCAACACAAAATTATCGTTTGCGTTACTTCTATACCACAGATAACTTGTATTCATTCAAAAATAATCATGAGAAGTATTATTTCAGTTAAGAATTTCAATATTCTCAATTAATTTCAATTGCTTCACTTTGAAGAGTAACGAAAAAATCGAGATACAGATTGTTAAAAGTTAAATGTCTTACTGGTAATTTATTTCATTCGGCTTAGCAAATCACTATTACCATAGCAAATATCTACATTGGGTGTACTTTAAACAAATGCATGCAGAACGAAAAAGACCAATTGTACGTCTATTTTTCTCATGCTTTAAAAAATTTATTGCTACAAATAGTACCAAGCGTATTTGCAACATTATGCTACATACAGACAAATCTATTTGCAATTAAGTGATAGTAATATACAGGAAAGTATGCGGAAATTAAATGGTGTCTAATCAGGTGGATGACACACAACATGTTTTATTGTACGTTCCTAATGTTATATTGCCCTTTGGAACGCACATCATTCCTCATAAATGTTGTGTCATTTTATGAAGAATCTGCAGGTGTCAGAATGACGGAGTGAAAATTATAAAAAGTAGTTGTCATGCATCATTTAGTCGTGTGTGCACAGATTTGCGTACATAGAAATATTCAACAGAAATCGTCAAAAATACCTGTTCTTCATATGGTAAGTTTCAAGAGCCATGGTCAACGACGACACAAGAAGTAAACTAATGTAGGAGATTGCTTTCAGTAAATTTAGCGCAGTTTAGTGAATTTAAAATATTGTGCGCACTCGTTTACAATGTTATCAAGGATGTACTCGTAAATATTTTCACAATATCACTTATACTTTTAAATAGAACTCATCATATCACAAACTTACATCATTTATGCAAAAACTAATTCATTAAGCCATCCAAAACGGGATGACAATGTTAATTGAAAATCTTTGTCCGATTATTTGAGTAACTGCAAGCTACAGAACATGCATTTCTAGGTGTCACACCTACAGAAACCTACTCTCTAGTGTGCTGCATGGCGAGTATTGAAAGGACAAACATGATATACAATTATGGAAATCCTTAGCCTCTCTTATACGATAGTTTAAAGTAACTTTCCCAATTCAATATTGTCTGGCAATTGTTATCGTCAAGCAGGCGCTGTGTGATGATACAAATAATTTTTTAGAAGTCAAGTATAATAAATACGTTACTTGATGTAATTTTTCATAGTAAATGTTTTGGGTAATGGCATCGTCACGTGATGTTTCAAGATAACAGTTAATACGCACTCTCGTTCCAAATGATTATTTTATAAAAAGTATATATTTATTTAAATCTTTAAAATATTTTTAATTGAATAATATTTAATATTTGAAAATATTACACACTAAGTCATTTTTTGTGTTTCATATTTCCATTTTACGATGGCTTAGAATCTATTATATTTTGATGATTTGGTACACTTCAATACATATTTTAAACTCCCCCATTATCTTTAAACTGATAATACAGGATATTTTTTTTCATGCTTGAAAAATGTCAGAACAAGTCCATAAAAGTGGATAACTTGGTCAGTGTTCGAGAATTCAAACAAGAAGTGACGATAAGAAAGGAGATCATGCATTTAATAGACATGCCAAGAATATTATAGAGAACAAAATATCCGCAAGTCATGACATGGTAGAGTGGTAAAAGCAGATTGGGTAATACTATAAATTCAACAAATAGTTGACCCCCAAAACAGCAAATTCTACTTATTCATGAATTATTCTTCTTATTATTATATTTATTGTTTAACCACTGCAAACACATTCATGAACTCGACATTCAATCATATTTATAGAATTTATTTATATCTTGTGTATCATTTAATTCTTGTTCGTGATTTTGACTTTGATTACAATTATGACATTTTTAAATCAGCTTTATTTGACTAGAAATCTTCAATCGGGTATTTGATGTTAGAAATTTTCTTCAAAGCCATGCAAATATTATACTAAACTTCATAAAAATTGGTCAATAAATACATAAATAGCTTAAATACATGGCTACAAGCTCTACTTTGTCATAATACTGATAGTAGCTCAACCCGTAAAGTTTGCCTTCATAGTAAAGAGTTGGTAATGCATGCACTAGCATGGACAGACCAAGCGCCTCACGACGCACAGGCTTACGAGCCATTACGAACCAATCGTGCGCTCTTCAGCATGAAAAGAACAAGAAATAAGAAATGTTGTTAGCAATGAAGTAGATGACTTTGGAAATTCTTGAGTCAAAGTCAATCATAAAAACTTTCCGTTGTAATTTGATTAAAACTTACAATAATTTTGAAGAAGCATCAGATTGAGTTTAAATCGATAGTTCAAATAAAGCGCTAATTTCACAACAGCATTTCTTTCAATGTGAAGTACGGAATATTGTATAGAAAATGCCTGTAAAACAAGCTGCTCATTTCATTCAATATTCAAAAGTGCAAATCGACACTAAGTATACACCAGTTAGTTATAGAATTACATAGTTATGAGCAGTAAAACACAAATAACAGGTGTCACAGCACAAGCCGAGCTTGAACTTTGTCACTGCCGAGTTTACCCTTACTCGTAAATTTACACAGTGGGATAAGGCTTCAGAAATGACAGCACAGTATTGAACACTCCACACCTTCCATAAATAAACGATTAGTCTCTGACTCAAGAATCCAATCAAAAAGTAAGGACAAGGATAACATCACTACTGCAGACTACAGTTGCCAGTACAAACGAAAAGAAAAAATTTATCTACAGCTAAAACAAGTTAGTGATGGTGTATGGTCAATACAGCAACAAAAGACAGTCGAATAATTTGAACAGATTATAGAAATCTGTAAAGCTCCGTCTTGTGGGGGTCATCATTACTGAGCTCACAGCATATTGATAATATGTCAGCATATTGTTTTATTGATGAGCTCACGTGATGAAGGAAAACACGTCATGAAAATGTTTCTTACAACTAATAATCAAGCTATTACTTGTATCTAATTAATAAGTGA
This sequence comes from Trinorchestia longiramus, assembly GCA_006783055.1. Lineage (NCBI taxonomy): Eukaryota > Metazoa > Arthropoda > Malacostraca > Amphipoda > Talitridae > Trinorchestia > Trinorchestia longiramus. Next base: position 132,556 of record VCRD01002976.1, on the reverse strand, counting down.
AGAAATAACCTGAGTTCTGTATTACAGTTTAATTATATAGTATCACAAAAAACATGAAAAGTATTTATTAAGAAGTACGCTTTAATTTCTCAAATAATTCATTCAAGTTCTCCAACCGACAAAACTTTCAGAACAATCCTAATTATTTTTTTGTGAGTTCTTTTGTATATTTGCAATTAGTTACTTCGATACCTGAGAAAAAATGCTCACCAGTGAACTATTCTAATATTGAAACATAAATTGAAAGACGTTAATCGGACTAATATTTTTGAGCTGGCTAAAATGAGGCAAATTAAATTAACTTAAATTTGACCTAGTGGAAACTGTCCGGTCAGAGTGACCAGGCTGAGACTTTATAAATCACAAACAACACACACTTCCTACAGTTTAAAACAATCGTTGGCATAACACAAATCAAAGCACGTAGAAACATGTGAGTTTAATTAAGAAGCCTTCCCCCGGACAATAAGCATTCGGTTAGTAAGCTGCAATATACAGGCTAGGCTAGTGAATAGAAACGGACTAGCCACACAGCAGTTTTGAAGCACGTTAGATGCAAATTATTAGACTAATTCATAGCAGTTTGACAATAGAGAAAGCAAATTTTTTTGTATCAGTACTCGTTTGTTAATGAAAACTGATGAAATGAATTTCAGTGATGGAACTCACCAGCATCGAAATTATCATGCACGTCATCAGCAGCGTGACGCACGTCATCATTCTTGGTCTCGTGTTCGTGCTGGAGGCAAGGAACAAGAACAAGTCAATACAGCTTCAGTTTACACGCTCTTATGCCACAAATTGACTTATGTATGACACAAATAAATCTAGACTTCGTATACCACAAATAATATTGGCATTCGTATGGAACAACTAAAATGGAATTTGTATATAAAAGAATTGCGATTGGTACGCAACAAATAAAAGTGGTATTTGTATGCAATGGATAAAATAGGCACTTGTATGCTACAAACCAAATTAACATTTGTATGCTGCAAATAGATACACAAATTCCTCCTCAGTACCTGGATGCCTCAGGTACAGACAGTCTATGTTAGTAATAACTATTGCATTACAGTTTGAAATTAAAATTCTGAATACACTAGTCACAGGATGTCAAAAGTCCTCGTTATGTGCCAATGGTACCAGGCGTAGGATCTTGCAGAGTCAAAGCAAATTTTTTACTACCTCAGTACAATGCGCGTTCGTGCATTACAATCGTAGGATTATAACAAAAAAATTTATACTTATTTCGATCTTTTCCTCAGAAACGTTGACAAAGCACACAATTTAAAAACGAGCTAAAGTTGCCGTTTTCCTATCGACTATCGTTCATTTCCTTGAAACCATTTGCATAGACTCATTAAATTATATACACACAATCTTGAAGAATTTAACGAAATAAATTAGAGTTGATTTCCATTTATTCTTCCTTTTACAAAAAGTGATGAAACGCGGAAGCATAGCCATACTGGCTAAGCCTCAACACCTCGAAAGCCCACATCACAATAGCCAATGGGAGAGCTGATGTTCAACACACCTGAGAACCTGAGGCCGGGCATCCGAACCACCAGTAGCCGGCGGGTCGTGGGAAAGGTGGATCGGCGGTGTCGATACGGAAGCTGCGGTCGTTGAATCGCCAGTACATGCCATCCTGTATAGTTGAATAAGGTGAACAGTTAAATTAATGAATAAAGTATGCTGTTAAATAGAGTTAAATAAAATATGTAGTCAAATAAAGCTAAATAGATGAGTAAAGTACGCCCTTGAAGAAGTTAAATGAATAAATAGGGTGAACTTTCAAATGAATAAGATATGCATTTAAATTAAGTTAAAAAAGGTGAACAGTTGAACAGAGTTAAATGAATAAATAGGGTGAATTGTCGAATGAATAAGATATGCACTTAAATTAAGTTAAAAGAGGTGAACAGTTGAACAGAGTTAAATAAATAACCAAGTTTTTTTCCTCTCTTCAAGTCATAATGATCGAGCAAAATTAGAACACGACTATCGTTTTTGATAGTCTCTGATCGCAGTTGAACGTATTGGATTGCTATCAAATTACATGACAATTTACATTCAAATAAGTCCTTGATTAAGAATGTCTGTCTCCTGTAGCCAGTTTTAAGAAGTTTGCATCTTCAACTACATCTTCGTCTTTCAATGCGCACATCTAGAAGCGTCCATAGCAATGACAGATGCAGCAAAGGAAGGGCCTGAACGTTTACCTAGATACAAGCTGAGAAAAATGCTATGCTACAAAATATACAAGCTTTAGTGCTTTGAGGATAAGAATCTCTTCAATAAAAATAAGCGTAACTCGTTTATTCTATTGTTCCCTGCTAAATAAGGGGAGTCCATAGCGTTGCATTCGGGCTCCTTCTAAGGCTAAATTCCCAATGTCCTTCTCTTAAAATCCGAAGCACCTTCTCAGGCTAAATTCCCAATTTCCTGTTTAGGGTAATATCTTAAGCTCCTTTTTAAGCTAAATTTCCAAGCTCCTTTTTAGGTTGAAATGTCAAGCTCCTTACTAGGCTAAATTCGTGTAAAGTCTCCATTCGACAAAGAGAAAAATGACCCCGAGTAAAGCAAAATTATTTTGCTCACCTTGAAGAAGTAAGTGAACCCGTTGCTGTACTGGAGAGCGTCATCAATACCAGCAGGAATGCCCTCCCAGTTGGACACGGCTTTAGGGTACCTTTCTCCCACGGGAGGGCGCTGGGTAGGCTCAAAGCGCCAGTATTGGTCACCCTGCAGAGAAATAATATTATTTAATTCAATGAAACAAAAATACCATAATTGTAGGATTAGATTGAACGCAAATCGAAACAGAATAAAGTATAAATAAGAGTCGTAGACACAATATGTGCAAATGGGTCGTGTGGGACGGTAGAGATTCAGTCTATTTATGTCTCTGTCTTTACACTCTGAGGGCAACAAAAATGAAACAATAAAAATGTTTCATTTTTTTAAATAAGCAGAACTTGTTGAATCCTTACAGTGTAAGAAGGCATCTGATACTATAACCTCGTGCCGTGCAAATTATGTTTACATTGATATTTTTCAATACATTTATTCCAATGCCCGGTAAACATACCTTGAAGAAATAGATTTTGCCGTTGCCGGACCATACGAAAACTCCGTCGATGTTGTTGGGGATGCCGAAAAATCCAGCAGAGATTTGCTTGGGGTAGTCGTCGTCCATGGTCATGTTTGAGAAGCGCCAGTACCGCGTGTCCTGATCAAGATTTAACAATGTTAATAGCTCAATAGTCTGTCCAGTTCATTGCTAGCGAACTGATGTGCTTGGTCAGCCTTGTTCCATAGCTTTTCTACTCCAAAAATTAAATCTTTTTGCTCGGCTGTTTTCCAAGAAGTAATTTTCCAGCCCTTATATCAACGAATACCTTTCTTGTATCTGCTTTATTTTTCTACTACGTATATTATAATTCAGCACAATCTGCCACGCACCTTGAAGAAGTAGGTCTTGCCGTTGTTCCAGGTGAAGGCGGCGTCAATGTTGGCAGGAAGGCCCCAGTCCTCGTCGATGTAACGAGGGAATCCAGGAGCCACAGAGTCGTCGGTCAGGCGCCAATACTGGCGACCTGGAGAAGAGGTAACGATCAAATTACTCATCCTTTCGAGTATTTTTACGTAAAATACGATAAGGTCTTATTAAATGTTGTATTATTTGTGCATTCTAATGATTTTTATCCTAAATCATTGCAATACTCGATGTTGAGAAGAAAATGTAAGGAAAATATTTTTGAGATAAACCTCTATGCCTGCTGATATTCGAGTACATTCTCTTGAACTGAAAATTCAACCTATGTTTTTAAATAAGAGGGAAACATTCTATCAAAAAAGTGGTGTCAGTTTTTGAAGAAATTTTAAAATTAATTCTCTCATCAAGCATTATTAACTAAAACTATTTTCACGAACAGACAGTCATGCGAAAATTTTATAACGAACATTTCGGATGTTTTCGAACTTTACCGCCTGAGTCATTGACAATAAATTTCTTTACTATTCAGAGTTTTCTTTAGTTGAAGTCTTCGGCGTTGATTAGCTGGTCAAAGTCAACCATCAGTTTCACCATCATATTTCAACCATCTGCAGTAACTCAACCATAGTAGCTCAACCCTCAGAAACCACTCAACCATAGTAGCTCAACCCTCAGAAACCACTCAACCATAGTAGCTCAACCCTCAGAAACCACTCAACCATAGTAGCTCAAGCCTCAGAAACCACTCAACCATAGTAGCTCAACCCTCAGAAACCACTCAACCATAGTAGCTCAACCCTCAGAAACCACTCAACCATAGTAGCTCAACCCTCAGAAACCACTCAACCATATTTTGTGACTGGGGCAATATTTCTTCACGCTGGTGAAGATATTTCCTAAACAATTGAGAGGCATTTTAATTCCAATTGAAGTGTATTCATTTCACACATACAATGAAATAGAAAACACAGCCGCTTGTGAATTAGACACAGGCATGCGCAAACATGAATGACTTTAGTACTCATTAGATCAAGACACAAATCCGTCGAGACTAAGCAGCCTTCAATTAAAAAAACAAGTCAAACAAAATCCTCATTTCTTGTCCTCTATCTACCTCCAACTCTCCAGAGGACTTACGTACCCTTAAAGACGTAAGTTTTTCTGTCTCCCATGGTGACGACTGCATCGAGGGAAGCGTCGCTGCAGAGGGAGCCTGGGGAGCCAGAAGCTGTGGAGGGACGACGGGTGGTGGTGCTGGTGGTGGTGGGGAACTTGTCAGATGGTCTCTGAGTTGCTTGTTCCTTTGGTCCGTACAGGATCTGCGAGAAAAACGTACATTTGAAAACAACTGGGTTAGTAGCGACACAAATAGCGGTACTGAAGAAAGTTGGTTTTAGGAGTAGTCATTCTAGTTCTTTATGAAATATCAGTTTTTCGAAAAGAGTTCTGCCGTCAAGAACCCATAGTCACAGGAATCAGCAACGATTATCAGCCTTATTGAAGAAAATCCGTTGTGTAATTATATATATTTATGCTTGTGTTTGGTGTCACACACTCTAAGGAAGATGGGGGGAAAATTGAAATTTTTGAAATTTAGGATCATTTGTAATATTTTTCGTGCTTCATTTTAAGTGCTGTATTGTGAATACCAAAAGCTTCAGATTACTATAAAATAGGGGATCTTTTTCATTATTAGCATTCTTTCCTTCAATATGGGAACTCCTTCGGAAAGGTGGTGCCGACTGGTGAATGAAAAAAAAACATTAAAAATCTGAATAATTTTTTCACGTGCGGGTCTACTAGTTGAATATAATGCAAAGTCAGTCGACATTCTGAATAAAGATCCCAAGTTCGATAAAACTACACCTAACATGCTTACTTGATGCCGTTAGTTTTTATATACATTTTAAACTGAACCTTTCCTTCTACCGGTGACATCTATGCTGTATTTTTTAGGTAAACATGTCAAATTGTACAATTGGAAAGTCAACTTGTATACCTGGTATGCCAAGTTGTACACATGGTATGTCAAGTTGTACACATGGTATGTCAAGTTGTACACATGGTATGTCAAATTGTACACATGGTATGTCAAATTGTACACATGGTATGTCAAATTGTACACATGGTATGTCAAATTGTACACATGATATGTCAAGTTGTACACCAGGTATGTCAACTTCATCTGATCATGAGCATCTGAGACGGAAGTATGCATTTGAGGTAGCCTATCTTGCATGAATAAAACCTTGTTACACTGGAATGTATAATTTGTGCAGGACAGTCACTTGTACTACATTTAGTATTTCTTAACCTTCTCCAGAATATTATATTTTGGTTTAACTCTCTTGAACTTCGATAAAAACACATACCCTAGAAAAAATATTCAGCATCAAAATCCGCTTTTCGGCTGTTTAGTAATGCTCTGCATCATCGCATGGAAGCACTGCTCTCACCTCAATAGCTTTTCGGTCGTCGTCATCCAACTTGAAGTATTTCTCGTACCCTCTGTAGAACGGAGCCATGAGGGCAGACCTCACATCAGAATGGGAGAGTCCTAGAGAGTGACCGAACTCGTGCGCTGCCACTTGAAACAGATTAGTACCTGGCAAGGAAAGAAGCTGGTCAGTACTTGTCACTGAAATACTACGGAGGTATGGGGGTAAAAAAACCTAACTGGTATACAATGAAAAAATCAGGTCAGTACTTGTCACGGGATTTAAAAGGTGTCTGGTAAAAGAAGGTTAAATTATACGTATTGGAAAGAAGCTGGTCAGGACTTCTCATACAACAATTCATGAAGTTTCATAATATAATACGAAGAACTACAAATACACCTCATTACATATCGTCATCCGAGATCAGGAATACAAAAATATTTGATTTCATTTGGGTTACTAGTTACTAGCTCCCGGATATGTTCAGTTCAGTCGCCCACGTACATAAGTACAAGCAAAGGCCTTAAATACTAAAATTACCATAGCTGTCTATATCACTTACCACTGTAGGAATTAATGGTCCAGGTCTCAGCATCATCGAAGTGAGCATCACCCCCATAAATGGGGAAGTAAGCATGAGCCAGAGTACCTCCCCTACCATCAAAGGGATCCCCGTCCCCGTGCTCCCCCTTCTCAAACCTGATGTCGATGTGTATCTTCCCAGTCGTGGCTTCCTTGAAGGTGAGTGTGCTCACGTCTTCCCATACCTGTGACAAGTAAGAAACTAACAGATACAAAAAAGCAATGATAATAAGTAAAATATGAGACTTGGACTGCAGTGCAACTACTGTATTTTTCATTTATTCTATGTTGATAGAACAATGAACTCGAACTTGTGTTTCATAGCTTTGAAAAAAATTGTTTGCAAGGCTAAATTGACAGGCCAACGCCACCTTACGCCAACTTACACCTGGGAAGAATATAGATTTGACGAATTAATAGCAAGATATAACACTTGACGGTAAACAATTTTTCGAATTACTGTCAAATTATAGGAGTAAGTTGAAAGCAACACAAATTTTAACATCTGAATAAGATAGCAATAGTTTAAGAACGTTGTTTGTTTAAGCACACGACATTATTCTTGTAGCTCTCAGGGCAAAAATTAGGCTAAAAAGCGGAAATTATAAATCTGTTCTCAGTAGAGAGGATGTAAATTGTGTGTAAACGTGCGAGAAAAAAACACTAAATATTAATTAACTTTTTATATACTCGTCATTGAAGGCTACTGTAATATTAACTTTGTTTAATAGGAAAATCGTTAGACCATGCAGGTCGCATTAATCATACCATAATGGCACGAAAACACACAAGTTCTTAGGCAAAATTCTACTGTTACATATAATTTTACATTAAGTACACGAGCATACGATTCAAATTTTTACCTTGAAAGCATTAGCCACTTCTTTGTCGACTGAGCTCTTTGAGAGACCAGTGGGATACCTGCTGATCTTGTAAGTGAGGTCTCGAACCCTCCACCTGGATCCTGGTTAACAAAAGTCATTATTGAACATTTGAGCCTACAATTTTAATAAAAAGTGCAATATAATTTAAATAAGCGAGTCTTGTAATAAAAATAAAAGTCAAAATGATGAATCCAATAGAATTACAAAATTGTTACAATAACTAAACAAACGATAATTGAAAAAATAGAGGAATCATAAAAATATTTGAGGAATCATGAAAATATGGATTGATCAGAATTCTATAATGAAATTAACTTAGAGAACATGACTTAGAGACTGCATGATCCACGTGCAATATAGCATGGAAAATTTGATCATGCAGTTCATTAAGCTCTTCATACAAGCAGGGAAATGATGCGCTGCGTTTCCATTAGTCAGCTTTGATACATACTAATGTCCTCGGATATTTGACCTGTAATTAAACTATTTAACTAATGAAATTTTCATTTTTCAATTTTTTGTAATACCTAGGATACACTGTCTACATAGCTGGACTCCCTTATAGTTGATAGTACTTTCCGCAGTCACTAATTTCTATTTTAACTTCAAAGAATGAGAATTCTCCTCCAAATAATGAGGTAGGGTGACGTGTCCATGGGACCAACCTTGGAGGGCATATCTCTTCTTCCTGCGAGTGTTAGCGCCGTGACCAATTTTGTCTCTGTTGCCACACCTTGGTCTGTTCATCATCTCGACCGTTTCTCCGTCGAGTTCCCCTGTCTGTTCCAGCCCAGCGAACGCCTGTCAAGAATTCAAAACCAAATACGTTGAGCTAAGCTGTCTCAAGGTATACTACGGCTTGTCTTGAATAAAAAGTTCGAATGGAAAGTAATGACTAACTTCAAAAGCCTTCAATTGAAATATTTAAACATGCGGCAATCAGGAGACCTGTACTCAGTGAAATGTCGAATCAATGCATTTACTTTTTCGACTCATATAATTGATGAAATTGAGCACGGTTGGAATTTTTGATGCTACTTTATAATAATATCAGATTCGGTAACACCAGAAGTAAGAAACACCCGCTTGTAAACGGAATTTTCCAGAACATGAAAGTAATTTTCAAAATGAAAAGGTACCTCCAAACAAGCACTGCCAATTCCTGCAAGGGTAGGAGGAAAGTTATTTTTCTATGACTTATATAGAAGTTACAGTGAGCTGTTTTGGAAGAAATGTACCCTGCTTCTCACTTCCAGGGACAACGTGTGACGAATACAAAGTAAAAATCATTAATCAAGAATATAAATACGAATGATTGAATCAGTATGAGCGATTGTAGCTCGTTAATGTTGAAATAAGTAGAGAGAAGACGTAAAGAATATAGGGCATTATATGACTATGTACGCCCTAAATCCCTACTTCTTAGTTATTCAACATGTATTCAAATTATTAGATAGCCATTGCATTAATTCTTAGAACACAAAAATAACGCGTTTGTAGATCTTTTCTTTCTTAGCAAAATGTATTTTTGTACTGTGTTTTTATAAGATAAATTTAAAATTATGATATTATTTGCCTAGCCGGATAGAAAATAACTGTAACGACTCTTCAACACAAATAATACTACAAAAATATTCTATGATCATTATTCGTTAATAATACAATCGTTAATAATCCCTAAAAGGCATAGAGAATTATATTCTACTTTATTTTCATGCTATTCATTAGTTTATTATGAAAGATTTACCTGGCACTCTTGTGTAGCCTACGTTTGCTTATCAAACAAATTCTTGCCCAATTTTGGGATAGTTTTGAAAATTTATTAAACTGAACGTGCAATTTTATGTACAAATCAAAAATTATATTTCATACATTGAACATAAGTCTGTTTTGTCAGTGAACTTTATGAAAATGTCAAGGGAACACATTTTAGGAGAAAGCTAAGCTTTAGTACTAGTGCGTATAATTGTTTGTGAGGCGCTGCTATCTATTTAAAAACCCGTGGATGGAAGTAGAAAGTGGACGGAAAGACTGCTGGGTACAGGATCCTTTAAGAAAGATCTTACGATAACCTTGATCGCTTGCTTGACCAGCGTTAAATTTGGCTTAATCGTCGCGTTTATCGCTGTTCGAAGCGAAGTCTACGGGACATTTGTCAATACTTGAACAAAGCTTCACAGAACCCTCTTAGCAACTAAATTTTGTGGACTTCTAAAATGCACGTATTGATTTACTGTAATAATTCATTCAAGATTGATAGCCAAGCTAACGTCAATGCAAACACACCGCCCCTGTAGGCGGACACCGTTAACAGCGACTCATGTTCCGACAACTGGTCTGAACTCTGATCGAGTGTGTTGACTGGAGTGTATTGACAGCACACATCACTTCTCTAATGAACGCCTGAGTTCCCAAACTCAAAGCTGATTTAGGTAGTAGTGGAATTCAAACATTAAAAAATAAGCTTTTTTGTGTAAAAAAAAGAGGTATCTACTCGCTTGTTGATATTTATGTTTGTGTACTAAAACTGATGCTAGCTATAATAAATACGATGAAAATTATCTTATTCCCGTAAGAGGATAATTCAATATCGAATTCAAAGAGGCAGAAAGTGAATGGTCTTTCACGTTTTAAAGATGAAGAAAAATTGCAAACATTTGCCGGCAAGTCCCAACTTAGGCATGAACGGACAGTAAAGTATGAACAGTTAACTATTTTCATCTATGGAATGACAACTCAGAGACATGAAACGCGTCCGAATTTTTTCTTATGAATATACTATAAAAACTATGCGACTCCAAATATCAAACTACAACACTTTTTTATGTCATAGCTAGCGAAAACAAAAAGAGATCAACATACATGTGTTGCACGTCAAATTCTAATTTCTCTTATTCAAAACAGCATGTACAATGCGTTAGTCAATCAAGGAATCATACTGATTACAACAACTTAATCTTAGCTTAATTTCTTGGAACACCGATTACTAGCTGAAAAGTTTAAATTAAAAAGTAGAAATATGAAGGACTATTATTTGAAGCAATGGAGCTGTTCTTGATGACTTGCTCGCCTCACCTGGAAGTCGATGATGGCCTGCCGAACAGCGTCCTCTGAGAGGAGAGCTCCATTCTCGGGATTTGTTGCTGATGAGTTCATGTAGCCGAACTTGTCCAGGTATAACTGCAAACAGATTAATGTTTCATTAGAATAAGGTACACGCAAATTGATCCTAATGGCAAATTCTGTAATATACACTAACAAGTTTTCGGTGACATTCAAATCGAAAAAATCAGAAGATTCACGCAACTCATTCAGGTGTTTCTTCAGACAAGAGTAGGCATCTGGCGAACATGAATATTCCGTGTCAGCACAGAACATTCTGTGTCATTCAAGTGCAACGCTGCATAAAATTTGTGAATGAAAGTGGATCCTGGAAGCCTCGATTGATCTTTCTGCTACGAAAAGCGGATCTGATTCCATGAACAAAACCCCTGATTCTGATGGCTTGGACAACTACGTTTCCAATATCGCCCAGCGTCAGAGAATTCATGGAAATGGTCTTAAACTAAGCCCCTTCAACACGCAAGTAATCAAATATGCAGGAAAGATTTGGGGGTCAGCGTACCAGCCCTTTGCCAAAGGATAAATCCTAGAAGCATATACATTATACGACAATATTATATCAATAAAATTCCAACACTACTTCTAGTGTTGTAGATTGGCACAACAAAAGGATTTCAAACATAAACATCAGAATTTATTTTCGGTTCTTTTGGCATCTTAAATACTCGTATACAAATCAGATTCAACAACTATAGTTAGGAAAAACGTGTCTGAGAGCAAAAATTGCTCGTATAGTCTTCCGTTTGTTCAGTTGATTCGTGACTTGTGCTCATGAAGTTTACGAAGGTTGGTCTCAGCCATACAGAGCGACCAGTCTGGGTGTGTCCCTTCACCATGGCAACAGCAGCAACAACTGACACCGACGGCATGCTGCGTGGACGCTTGTTCAATGAGCACGACAAACAGATGGTGAATGAAGCATCGAACGGTTGTTAACAGCAACTGTCAACAGCACGCAGCAAGCAGTAACTACTGGTATTTGGTATGGAATATTTAAGACAACTCTTCAAACCAGTTTTGTTAACATAACGGCTAGCAGTACAGCTAAATTATTATAACCATGGAACGAAATTAGGAACGGCTTTCAAATGAAAAAAATTATTGTATATTTAAGAGAATTGTCATGTTTAGTCACAATGTGCAGGTTATTTTAGAATCACGTAACCCCTCCACTGAATATAAGCATAAAGATATTTTAGATGCTTGTAAGAAAAATGATGAAATTCTCCCACTCATATTGTGACATCTTATAATGAAATAATAGTTTGTTTTTTGACTAAGTTTTTCACCGCATAGACTTGATGTATTCGAATTGATTTCATCAGGTGCCGAAATTAATTTTTCGAAATTTTGCTATTGCAATGTATAGAATTGTGATACTTGGAAAAACAATGTGATTTACAAAGTATTCCTGATTGTTGGCATCATTCTCAATTACAAAAACACATTTTATGAACTAATATTGGGATTAACTTAAATCTCAGGTGAAATCACACTTAACAACACACGCATAACTAGTTTTCCAAAAAACTACACAATTTGTTGTTCTAGAGTTCAACATTCATTTTAAGTACTGGCAGCTTAAAGATTACAGTGTCACACTAATTTCCAAACACGTCTCCAGTACATAATGACTGACGATATTTAATGTCAATACTCGTATATGACTCACGAAACCATGCGTGAAAATTCTTAGTTTGAGTAAAGTCTACAGTCGTCGAAAATGAAAATATTAACTGTGTAGTCTCATATATAATGTAGATGAAATATACTAGAATTAAGATTAAGAGAGAGGGAGAACGGAATATATTTTCACTCACAAAGTTCGTCAACCCTTCCGCGTTCATTGCACTTCCTTATCAAGGAGAGTCCTGATGACGCACCAAGTTATGCCTTGTAAGAGAGAACGGGTACGACCACAGGGCCTTGGTCCCAAACAAAGTGAGAAATTGTGAAGAAACTCTAAAAAATGACAACGTCACTTCCAGTCCAGTGCCCCATGCCATAAATGTCTATTTGTCCAACTACCCTCTACAACAGCATCCCATAATTTGAATATCTTCAAGCACCGGTTCCTTTCAAAATACTAACCAGCTGTCACACAGAGAACTCCAGTGAAGACGCCTCTGAGTGATGTACTTCATCACTTCTTTTATTGTGTATAAGAATAACCCATCATCACAGAGCTTTTCATGACATTAAATTCAGTGTTCTTCGTGACATAGCATCCTATTCCACCAAAGTAGTGGGTGACAAAAGGTTGACGTCAGTGTCTTGGCGCACTACCTTATTGTTCGTTCCCTTGCGTGACAGTCACAATAGCAGCCCAAAGAATTCAGGACACGATCAAGGGTTTTCATGCATAGTACAAAAACAAAATATAAAAATAAAACAATGGACTCGTAGAAACCACCAGTGGCAGTTTCCCCCTCCTTTCCTTCCGTTTTCGGAATACAATTGTAACAACTGAATTTTCGGTCAACGTGTGGATATAAGGGCATAATCTAATAACATGATTCATTTTTAGACACGGATAATCGAGTGTTTTACTTCGAAGTGAAGACATCGTTTTCATTTAAGTCTGATTGGCAGTTCTACGGGAATGACGAATGAATTTTTTTGTATTTATGAATGACAATCATGAAGTCGAGTTTAATTCTTGAAGGCAAGGAGCACTTAAATTTTTACCAAATTGCTTTATAAATATTTAGCGAGTAAAGATTTTAATTTCTTGTTGTTCCAATTAGATGCTAAGTCCTCGAAACTGTCAATATCGAAGATAGCTGCGAGCATGAAATAGGTTCTCTGGTTTTTGAAACAGCTTCAATCTTCACGAAAGTAAAGATTAACACCTGCTTCTAATTTCAGATGACGAGTGCCACTATTATGAAATATACAGAAACAATTCGTAATCCGCACTGCAAATGACGAATCTGATGCCAGTCAGGTGTTCAAATACAGATTTATTACAAGACCAAATATATGTATAAGTTCCGGTCCGAGGGATGATGCAGTCAGAAGAGCTACAACGTCTGTTTTCTCTTAGCGAGATTTGAGTGAATTTTTCTTCCCTCACAGACACGGACCAAAGACAACATCCTCACAGACACGAGCCAAATACAACATCCTCACAGACACGGATCAAAGACAACATCCTCACAGACACGGATCAAAGACAACATCCTCACAGACACGAGCCAAATACAACATCCTCACAGACACGAGCCAAATACAACATCCTCACAGACACGAGCCAAAGACAACATCGTCACAGACACGAGCCAAAGATAACATCGTCACAGACAGAAACCAAAGAAAGACAGTATATGAGCCGCGCTGGAAATTGCGGTGCGGACAATACATGAGCCAGTTTGGGGTCCGGCATGACTCCCCATAAATCTCAACGTAAAGTTTAATGTTGACTTTGAATGCACAATCATAGCGTTCAATCCAAATCTTTGTTGTCAGATGAAATACTTCAAAAATTTTCTCATCCATGTTCAACCGTGCGTTTAAAAGGTAACGAGTTTTATTATTTGCTTTCCTATCATCCAACCCTTATTCAAATTATTTTAAATAGGGTAAGCAAGTTGATGAAATTCATCCGCGTTGGCTTTTATTCTATTTTCATGAGATAAATTCACAAGCATCACAAACTGGATTCATCTAAACAATTTTCAGAGTGTGGTGCGGCATCAAGGCAACACAGCCGCTCTCAATTTATTTTTTTTCTTTCAACACTACAGAAACTAAACAGATCCTAACCAAGAAGGATGCATGCGCGATTAAATTCGTATAAAAAATCCTCGCGCAGTCGACAAAGGTAACGCTGCAGCTCAAGCGCTGCGAAGGAAAGTGTGCCTGCATCCGTTGTGTGATTCACAAACGCCTGTCAGCTTCGTAGAAATCAGGATTTCATTCAGATGATTCACAGTACCCGTGCCAGCGGCTGCTAGGCAGGAGATCCGTTGGTAAAGCCAATTTTCCCCGTGAACTAAGTTTTGAGTAATTATTCGGAAAAATTATACACGTTAAAATGGGTGCATGAATAACAACGATTGTGTATAGTAAACCGTTTTCGTCGTCATTTTAAAATTTGCTGCTGTAGATCAAAGGAACAAAATGTACTTTTTTCTGACTCAAGATAATTAAAAGAACCTTTTATGTTCTTCTACGCTCATTAAAACTTTAAATAATTAATGGCAATGGAATTTTAGAATAAAAATAAAATAAAATGAATTCTGTCCGTATTGAATAATACCTACATAATCAGTTACCCAGTAGAAGCAAGTAAGCCCTGCAGTGTGACCTACATGAAGGGAAAGCAATTCGAGTTGTACTCTTCTAGAGACAAGGACAATAATTACTAGTGATGACATCAACAAAGCGGTCAGTGTAGTGCGATCGGTGAGCTGTGCCTCAATGCGAACGCTCTGTCGGTGTCCGGTATCGCCTCCGCAAAATTTGGATAAAAGGTTGAGGTTGGATAAAAGGTTGAACCAATTCAGGTTGAGCCATGATGATAAACATTAACACGTTCAGTGCGGTTGCCTAGCCGGTGCAAATCTTTCCTTTGTGCACACAGTCACTAGAAAGCTTTGAAAAAATTACAGAACCTAACCTGAGTTACCCACCGGTGGGTCACTTCGCACTTAACATGTTAATAAGTATTTATCAAAAATAGTACAAGAGGAAAGCTAAAGAGAATATGATGACAGCATGCAGAGCGGAAATTGGTTCCTAACAACGCACAATATCGAACGGCAGCGGAGTGTCGGCAGTTGAGTTCTACAATGTTATGTAACCGGAAGTGAAGTCGGAATGGGATACTGCAACAGCGATACTGAGTGAGAACTGTAGTCCAGCTTCTTATGTGAAGCCCGAGCCTCGGTGGTGAAAATCTAGGCAAGATTTCAGAACTGAGATACACTTCCTGTCAAAAAGTGACAGGTTTGTCTTCGTCCTTGCATTAAACTATTGCATGAGCTCTACCCAGTACTTGAGCGTCGTCTTTGTGTAGCGTATTGTTAGTGGCGCCAGTAAATGCTGCGGTACTGGTCATCATAAGTTCACGCTCCAGCAACGAAGATGAGTACTGGGCGCAAATAGTAAAGAATAACGAAACCATAATAGGGCAATATTTATAGCCCAGCGCATTTAAAGAAGTATTATTTGCTAAATGACTATGATGTATGTTAGATTTTGATGTTCAAATTGTTGCAAGAATGAAATAAAAAATAAACAATACGGACGTGGTAGTTAGCATAGCACGAAAAAGCATGAAAGAGCGCCATCAACAGGAATAAATTATCACCGAGCAGGAACAGGAAATTCGTAAAGAAGCGGATGCTCAGGAGCAAAATATCAACAAAACTTCTACTCAATTCTTACTCGTAGTTATTTCTGAGAAAACGGAAATATATTTCTGGAATATTATTCAGGTCCATATTTCTTACCACGAAAGATACTCCTCATCGTAATGGAGCAATAGATTGATTGAATATTTTGAGCACGACGAAGGATGTAAATGGCAACACTAACAATATACATGTCTGGAAGTCAATTGCTTGAAAAATAATGACGCCCCATAACCCATCGGACAAAACTCAATACTTCAGAACGGCGTTATCATACGGGATATACATAGGCTTGATAATCAATGTACAGATACATACTAGAACGGAGAAATTTACACATTTGAGGAGGTGAAGCATAAGTATACTGATCTGTAAAATGGCAATTCATCATTATTGAGTGTTATACGTGATATAGGCTTGAAAATCGATGCATAGATACATACTATCATAGAACGGAGAAATTTACACATTTGAGGAGGTGAAGCATAAGTATACTGGCCAGTAAAATGGTGATTCATCATTATTGAAAGAGTAAGATGTGACAGATCAGCACCGGATACCAGACTTGAGTGTCAGGCGAGTGTCGCAACGTTTGGTACGATGAGCAAGCAGAGCTCTGGTACCTATCCTGTGACACAGCATCGCCCGAAACGTCTTATCAAATTTTGATATCGCCTCAAATATGTGGAAGTGGAAATCAGATTCTCTTTGGCGGATATTACACAGCGCAACTGATATAAAGTTTATGTAAAGGAGGATTAGGCAAGGCATTCAAGAACCAAATGATCAATGAAATATATAAGCAGGAAAGAAAAAATAAGAACCATACATTTTTGATACAAAAGAAATTTGTATTCTTCAACATCAGTCGAAAAAGCTCATGAAATGCACGCGGGCAACATAATTACAAATCAAAATTGTTTGACTGCATTTCAAAAAGGCAACCTTGAACATAGATTATTGTGTAATGCAACACAATAACAAGGAAAGCAGACCTAAAAATCACCTTTGTCCTATTTAGCCAGTATATTATTCGAAAAGAAACAAACGATTATATCATTTAATTTCAACTTTGAAAATGTCTTTTGCAGGTAGGATGTTTGTCTAGATATTTGTCCACACCAAAAATATGTTTGAAGTGCTATCGTGAATTTGAATTTTTGGTCAGTCTATCTTTGAAGCTAGTGTCTGTTTTTCTTCTCCCTTAAATTTTTAAGTACACTACGTTTCAAATCAAATATTATAGTACATCACAACTATGACAAGGGTGATAAATACCGCAAGATCACCAGTGGAATTGAAACACTCCACGGAAGTCTGCCGCGCGTCTTGGCTGCAAAGATTCTCAGCTCCATTCATGAGAGCTGAGTCAGCTTCCGGAGTTGAATAAATCCAGAATGAGTGCAAGATAGGGGCAGAGTATGGTCAAAAACTGACTCACTGAATGATAAACAAAGGACATTTATTCAACAAAGAGATATATTCTAACCAGGAGTTGCGTGCAGCCAATGAAGCAGACGATTTAGAATTCTGTGACGGTTCACTACAATGTAAAAATAAGAGAAAAATGCTTCCGAATTTGTAAATACATGCATTTCAAAAAACTGCGCTAATGCTTCTTGTACCGAAGTGAAAAGGTTCTTTTTATAAATTTTTCTAAGAATTCTGAGTTCACAGTCAGAGCTTGCGAAAATGAGCGCCATGTTTATATCTCTATGTTAAATTAAATTCCTGGGTCAAGAGGTGTAACAAAAAGAGCTCATTTTTGAAAACAACTTCAAGTGATAAGGCGGTTCATGAAAATCTGTTCTTGCAGACCTTGTGTTAGACAATACGCTCGACTACACGTACAGACCAATGTAAGATTGACTAGACGTACAGACCAATGTATGCTCGACTAGACGTACAGACCAATGTATGCTCGACTACACGTACAGACCAATGTATGCTCAACTACACGTACAGACCAATGTATGCTCGACTACACGTACAGACCAATGTATGCTCGACTACACGTACAGACCAATGTATGCTCGACTACACGGGCAGACTCACAAATTGCAATTTAAAAAGGGAATTCCTGCTCGACCTTCGATCACAAGATTGACTTGAAGCATTACCGAAGATCCTCATTTGCAGGATCTGGAAGGTTAACCAAAGGGAACGAGAAGGTCACACGAATTGAAACATCGTCGAATAGTTTTATAGAATTTAAACAATCTCGAAATTTCTTCGTCCATAAATAAAGCGTATATACTACTCGTCAATTTATCTACAAATTTAAAAAGAAAATTACATCAATAGGAAATGCGCATTCCAATCAAAAGTGATTTAGATTGAAACTCGAGGATTCCAGCTGTAAAATACATACGAAATTTTTTTAATTGATTGATCTATTAAACAATGATTTCCACTATTTTTTGCTGATAGTTACTGCATCAGACAAAATTGATAAACCCTTCTATTCTACCACATTTCTTAGCAGTACAAGCGTGACATCGAGGAGCGTTGGTATGTTCATATTCTTCTCTGATATTTTTTACTACACAAGAACAAACGAAGCTTAATGTAACATGTAATATATACATCACAGGGCTAATCAAACGACACACACTGCTCTCCTCCTTGTGCTTTTTTCGAGCGTGTCTCGGTACATTGAGCGTGAAGCTCAATTTAAACAAATTATGCATCAAACCCGTCTCCTGTGTAATTATTCTCTTAAGCAATGTTCGGTTTTTGTGCTAGTTACGTCTCGAGTGACGGTCATGTCTCGAGTGACGGTCATGTCTCGAGTGACGGTCATGTCTCGAGTGACGGTCATGTCTCGAGTGACGGTCATGTCTC
>VCRD01002976.1:82041-107962 GCA_006783055.1 Trinorchestia longiramus | reverse complement strand
ACAGACGACAAAGCTGAGTCTCACACGGCACTCGACACTGTTTTCTGGAATCCAGTGACGTCACAGACTGGATGATGACGTACAACGATGAAGTCACCACGACGAACGGAACGTGTGTAACTAAAGCTGTCCATGACCTTGAAAATTGCAGTGACAGGAACAATGTTTCCAGGAATTGACGGTAAACAATTGGAACTGAGCAGCAAATTATGAAATTATCGAGCTACTTTTATCAACTTTGACGGAAAGAGCGCTAGCAACTTTTGTATTATACTAGAGATACCCAAGATTTTCTACTAAAGATTGCACTGAATAGTCTGGCAAAAATCCTGCAGTGTAGGTTTTTATTGTATCTTTGTGCTGATGTCGAATACATTTGCACGAGTAATAAAACACCCGGTAAAATAAGGAAGCAATCACAGCAACAAAACGCCTTCATTTACCTGGGCAGTAAAGCAAACTGAAGATATAAGCTGCCTGAAACCAATGTTTTCTGATCCGTACTTAGAAGTTGCTGGAATTTCTGGTGAGAACCTGATCAATTAAAGAACCTGAGACCTGACTAGTTAAAGAGACTGAGACCTGACTAGTTAAAGAGACTGAGACCTGACTGGTTAAACAGACTGAGACCTGACTGGTTAAACAGACTGAGACCTGACTAGTTAAAGAGACTGAGACCTGACTAGTTAAAGAGACTGAGACCTGACTGGTTAAACAGACTGAGACCTGACTGGTTAAACAGACTGAGACCTGACTGGTTAAACAGACTGAGACCTGACTGGTTAAACAGACTGAGACCTGACTAGTTAAAGAGCCTGGGACCTGACTAGTTAAAGAGCCTGGGACCTGACTAGTTAAAGAGCCTGGGACCTGACTAGTTAAAGAGCCTGATGCTTTTGAAACCCACAGAAATAGTCCAGAAAGGGACCTGAGTTTTAGGTCATCCTGAGTGGCCCCGGGCAAACAAGCATCCGTTTCCGGTGCCGCTACAACTGCGGATGCAGAACACCTAGAAAGTCACCATCTTCAAGAACGTCGCAGTGGAGATAGTACTATTGTTTTCACTAACTCATCGTTCAAAACTCTTTGCCATTAATGTTGAGTATGAATTCAAAGGAAGTCACTCCAATTCAAATTTCTATGAACAATTTATTCTTAACAGTAAAGGACTAAGGAAGCACGATCTTAATTGTCTAAAAATATCAAATAAACGAAGAATGTCGTAAGAATTGGGAAAATATATAGCAAACGATGAATAATTTGAGAACTTTCTACGATAAAATTAATTGGAATAGTATTTTAGCACAGAATTAATTGGCCAACGAATTCATACTTTCATACATGCAATTTTAAATAGATCGTTCAAATGTAGGTTATATTAACTCATTCAGATTACACATAACTAACCTCGAAAGGGAGAGAACTGAGAAGCCTTCTTTTCCCATGTAAGAGCCACGTTGTGCTAAACAAAAGACTACTTTGCACGCTCCGCAGTGTACGCGCAAAACCAAGCAAAAGAGAATGCAGAAAATTCATCCATGAGCTAGTCTCATGTCACACGTAATGTTAATTTGAAAAACCATAACGAAAATAAAGAACAAGCATAACCAGCACTGGTGAAAATTATTTACACACAGAACTAATAAAAATAATTCACACCAAGTTGAGCAGTCTGAGAGTTGCTTTGCATGTTCAGTGATTACTTGACATATCAACCTTAGTAGGTGCCCGCAGGCAGCTGTCGTTCTCTCCCAGAGCTTGCTTATGAACTGTACTGGACCGAAACTTACGAGTTAATTTCAGCACTATGAGAGTCGTGTGGTCTGCCCCATACTGTCTTTTCAAGCGTGATGACGAACACTCAATTCGAGAAAAAAAATTAATCCTAAGAAATCCTAAAACCTCCAAGTGAAAGATAATAGTTTGTATTTATGCACCAAAACATAGAAATAGCTCTTCATCAAAGACAATCTTGAGCGAGATGTACGAGCACTACCCTAGTAATGGCTGAGTGTGACATTGAAACATGTGTGGCTGCTGCAAACATCCTTTTCCTATTTGGTACATTAACACGTTGACTCCGAAGTGGTACGTATGTGGACTACTGAGGTTAGGTTCTGTAATTTTTTCAGATGTTTCCAGTGACTATGCGTACAAAGTGAAGATTTACACCGGCCAGGCAATCGGAGGCAACGTGTTAAAACAAAAAAAATCATTCTTGAAACAATTACACTACCCTATTTTTTATATGAGAAGTAAATATTCAGTAAGCGACCTGAATTTGTTATCGACATATATTTAATCAAAGTTAAATTCTCTATTTCATGAATCATACTAAGAAGCTAACTTTTTTAATAGAGTTTTTTAATTCGATGGAACCAGTATAGCGTTGTTAACTTTTGTTTCCTTCCAATTTTTCTAAGTAATATTAAGCCATACAGGGTTGAAGGCCTAAATACGATCATTCTGAATTCAGAAACATCAGAACAGAAATCCGAACAAAAAATTCAAACTATGTACAGCAAAAACTAACTAAAATAGAGTAAGGAACTTAACTTAACACGTTGGCTCCGATTGCCTGATTGGTGTAAAACTTCACTTTGTACGCATAGTCACTAGAAGGATCTGAAAAAATTAAAGAACCTAACCTCAGTGGTACACATACGTACCACTTCGGAGTCAACGTGTTAAACCATGTTAATAACTACATTACCGTTTGGAAGGTTAGCAGTCGATCCTGGTTAATAACTAGAGCACAGTCAAGAAGATTGACTGCTAAATTGCAATCAGATTTCAAAGACTACGTATAATACAAACTTGACCCTGTCATAAATTTAGTACCTACCCTGCTGTGGGTTTTAGTATCATTTCATGCCCAATTCATTCCTGGAGTATAACTTCGTTCACTTAACGAACTGAATAAATCCAAGGTATTCTACCACTAAGAGGTCTGAACTGCTGCTGAAGATTTCAATTCATTCCACGTTGCGGCAAATCATTTGACTTCAAACAGAAAGATTCCAACTAAAATGTCCTAAGCTTTTTCCTCTATGGATTTAGGTCATTAGTGTCCGATAGTTACTATCTGAAGCTAATGCCTTGGATGTACAGAGGAGAAAGCTTTATTGAAGAATCTTCTTCGGAGAGCTCATTCCAGGAAGCTCTAATTATAAATGAAGAAATCCGCGAAAGAATCTTTGTGTATATAGGTTCCTTTATAATTGAGCTACCATATATTTAGTCATTATTTGTTACTACACTATTTGCCTTCAAAATCAACGCAAATTCTATTCCTCATAAAACAGGATGAAGGATTGGACTGTTTTTTCTTATATATCGATAAATTGTAGGGATTAATATAGATAACAACAATATGGGGAGAGCTAAATCTTCTTACTTACATCCCAATTAGCCATAGCAACTGCCTAATAAAAAGCATTGAGCAATAATGGAGTTCCCACTCCATTAGAAAGCAAGTTCCATCAAGACACACAATTCTGAAATTCTTACGACCTAGATTCCCTGTCGAAGAATGAAATATAATTTTAACAGAGAAGAAACGAATACATGAAGTTGAACATGAAAAAAGAAACACGACACGATTTGGGACTCTGATTGTAACCCAAGAATTGACCCCTAGGCTCGTTTCTGCTGCTACATTCTATTATGTTCGATATAATACAAGTAGAAAATATTTTCTCCTCTTGTAAAGGATTACTGAAACTGATTGGGTTTGCGGCATCTGCGTTGACATCTTAATGTAAAGGTCGATGACAGCCAGGGAGCTAACAAACACTGGTATCGACCATGAGTCAGCATAAACACTGCAAACTATGCCTAGAAACGAGTTTTGAAAAACTCAGTATTGTTCATTTATAGTTAAAACTCCAGTAACACTTGAGAGAAGATTGCGGAATTACATCGTGCCTGTAACATGTAAAATTGCTCTCTGGTTTCAACAAAGGCACGTAAACAAAAAAATTTCAATAAACCATAAAAAATTACAAATGGCCTAACATTTGGAACCAGAATCATTGAGTGATTTAAGGAACACTTAACTACTTCAAATGAACAAACAAATATTCGCAACACAATAAATCCTTTGGCCTGGTCTGCAATATATGCACTAACCTTTTACACACCAATTCCAATTTTCATAAAAGTTTGAACTGTGAGGAATGTCGCTTAGAATAAATGAAAGGAAAACAGTCTGGAACGACACAATATCAAAGAGAAGGCCTAATACCCCAGATCGATGTGCCCAGACCGGGCACAGGCAGTGGCAGACATTCCGGCTCCGCAATGATAGCAAATGAAAACTCCGGTCCCGTGCCGTCTGTAAAAGATGTGCACACCCGCCAGTTGATTTTCCGCAAGACTGTGTTGTTGTGTAGGGTTAACTTTACACAATACGAGTCCACAGCTGTGGGTGCAGAATATGAAGTGGTGAAACTTGTTTGCTGGTCTGTTTATTGAGGTTTATTTTAGATTAGGAACACACAGCACTTAGTGCCAAGCGTAGAGATGATTGCAAAGACACGTCACCCAAACTGATTGTACTAATTTTTAATCAACGTTCATTGATTGATATTTTAGTACTACGTTCTTTTAGCGAAAAATACGCAATTAATTTTTGGGCAGAGCTTTCAAAACATTTTTGAAATACAGTTAGCACTTAAATAGGCCAATATTTTTCAACCGAAAATTAAGATCCCATGTCGTACAGATCAACATACAGTATTTTAATTATGGTAAATTTTAGAACAACCTGTTATATATCATGATGATAATAACGTATAGCAAATTTGCTTCAAAAAACAACAAGACAAGATACTTCTTTCACATTATCCATACATATGTAAAAGTAAATGATCGATTCATTTGAAAAATGGAACACAATATCAGTTTTGTTTGAAATGCTGGCAAGATTTTGATAGCAAGATTGTTGTAAAAAAGTTGACCCCGGACTGTCCAATACTATTGTCCTGTGAAGGAGGGAGGGGAAGATTGGGGGAGGAAAGGGGGAGGATTTATTTCGTTTTTCTTATAATACTTTTCTTTTATGGAAAGTGCAGGGCAAACAGCAATGCTGGGCCCAGGCAAATGGGGCGCATAATTGTGAAGGCTGAAGGAAATAGGGGATTGGTGTTACTTGCAGTTAGTTTAGGTCCTGGACATTAGAGCAATACAGTGCTGGTAGCGTGATCGATGGAACAGAAAACTGCACATCAAGAAGACTAGTATTATACTAGTCACCACGAGACGCCATGGAACTAACAAGTGTCAATATGGACACATTCAATGAACGTGCTACATAAAATCTATAGTAAAAATTTGTCAGTCAACACTGCATGAAATGAGTGTTGTAACACTGATGTCGATGCGCGGGGGATAAGAAATAGGCAAATTTGCATGAGCACAAATCTGCTATTAACGATTCAATTTTTGTAAGAAGGTTCAGTTATTTTATGCTCCCAGTTATTTTATGAAAAAGTGTGAGCGTTTTGGCTCGATGGATTCCCGACAAACCTCTTGTGAGTTTTCGTCTCCCGTAGAAAGTTTGATGAAAATAAACGCTGTCCCAATATCGCATTTCGTAAGAGCATGTAACGCAATGTAACTTATGGGCAAGAACTGGATCGTCAATTTGAATGTGAGTAAAGTTGTATGGTTTTTATTCTGATCTTACGGTGAAATTAAGTATTGTTACGCAACATTACGGGTGTTTATAAAACTTATAATTCAATAAATAGAACAACATCGTTTTCCGTACATGAAGACATGATATTTTTGTGCAAAATTACAATTAATACAATGCGTCGTCAACAAATGATCAACTATAGGGTTGTAACGAGTAGATTTGTCTGAAACCTTTCGTATCTGTTAACAGTAAATCTCTTGCACAGAATTATTGTCTGAAACCAACTATTTAAACAGGGGATAAAATCTATTTTTAAGTGCAATGTACAATACCATGGAGGAAGGTTGTGAACGGTACAAGTAGAAAAAATATGGCAACGGAAATGAACAGAGTGATCCTTCCTTGGACTGCTACCCAAATCCCATGTCGGCTAAAGTTAAAGCATCCATCACGCACAAGCACTTTAATTAAGCATACTCACCTCAATCACGCACAGGCACCAGGAGTAAAGATGGACAAGATGAGAAGTAAATCATACTCTCAGTCATCCATTTTTACGCAATAATTAGTCGGGAGTTATATAACGCTCGAGATCACGATGTATCCCCACATATAGCAAGTTATATCGTGGTAGGCCCAAAAAATATTATGTACCGTATGATATTTGTGTGTAAATAGAGCATGTCAACGTATTTGGAGCCAGTGGTGATAAATTCTCATAATACTACCAGTCATCCATGCCGTATGAGGATGAATGCAGCTGGAAACTGTAGGATTCATTACGAGGCAAGTTTGTGCAAGGATGAGGATTTTATTGGCACATGTGCCGTAATTACTGCAACGTAATTAGTATATCAGTTAAGAATTCTGTAACTTGTTATGATACTTGTTTCCTATGGTATTTTTGCATAGAGCTTACGCTCTCAGCGTTGGTCAAGTTATACATCCTCTAATTTTCAGACGAAAAGTCAGAATTTGACATTCATGCAAAAGTCAATGGGCAAAATTCTCCGTAAGGATAGAAAATAATTATGCGCCATCTCTGCCGTAAAACGAAAATTACGACATAAAAATTCCAAGTTCGGAAGTAAACAAAGAGAAGGGCTCAGGCAGTGTAGGAACAACTATAAAAATAGCTAGCATTCGTGAGGTACGTTAATTAAATATGATTATATTGTTAGACAATTCGGACTGGCTTTAGATACTGACCCACATTTCAACGAAATGAGATCTTCCGGCAGATATTTCGAATATTTATTACGAAAAAGATTTAAAAAAGAAGAGAAAAAAAAAACAGGAAATGCTCTAGCAAACGATAACGTAATACGAGAGGCTCTATTCGTCATCATCTGCTACACTTGCATTTTCCGGTGAGTTGGGAGACGCATTACAGTTGAGCACATGAATTAAATTCAAAGCCGCACGCCCTGCAACAGTCATGATGTTTTGCATGAATTATCTCGGGTACTCACCAGGGCTGTTGTCGTGCCGCTGATCTCCAGCTTAGTGGGCATCGCTGTGACGACTGCAGACACAGCCACCAAAACCACAGCCCCTAAAAGGTTACTTCTTCTCAATTCCATTTTGATTGCTAGTGATGGAGAGTTTTTTGCAGATAAAATTACGTATAGTCGCAATTATCAGGTCGCAACAGCTACTAGCGCCGGTCTGTGAGCAACCAGATCAGGTGTAGAAGACAATGCTGGTCGTTGTAGCTTGTATTGCTCAGATCAAGGTCATATGTTAACAAAAATATAAAATAAAGCTGCAGCTAAATGTACTGATCCCTGACGAGTGAGCGCGCTTTGCACACGCACCACAACCACACAATACACCGTCGAGACACAGTCTGCCATTGCAACTTTGCTAGGCCCACTTATATACACGAGCTCCCGCTGCAACACGCCGCAGCTGAATGTACGGAATGAATGCAGCTTTGTTGTGTTCTTTGGACCCAGCTCTGAACTCAGTGTAATACGAAAATTAGAAAAAAGTTCTGTGAAAGACACTTTTATTTAAATCCCAATGGCTAGGAAGCAAGGAAGAGATAATAATCCTAAAATTAGGACTCTAGGAAAAAACTTCGAGCGAATCAGGTTGAAATAAGTTATTCCTTGTGTTAAAAATGAACTTGCATATCAATGCTGAGTCTCTACAACTAGAGAACTACATCTGAAAATTAAAACATATTCAGTGGTTAAGATTCTTGACAAGTTGCTATTGAGAAGAAACCATGCAGAAACTGAGTTCATTTTACGTAAGGACGGACGATGACGCACCGACTGCGTCCACCACTCACACCAACGCCGCTTCCGCTGCCGTCGACTGCAGTGTCGCGTAGCGGAAAATCCGCTACAGTTTAATTGTAAAAGTTTCTTGTGACTCCTGTAGCTGAAAAAGCAAATTATTAGACTATAATTAGCATCAACTATCAAAATAATCGATTGTTGAAAGTCACTTAGTAATCTGAATGTAGTGTCATCTGCTGACAGGGTATTAGATGTAAAGGCATTAGATTTGCGTGAGGTGCACCAATGTCACACAAATAATGTAATTTATAGTCCTTAGTTTATTATTAAATCTTCATTTCACAGAATTGTACTACCCTTTTACCTCCAATCATTACACCGCAACTTCTACCTTCAAATGATTGTAAAATGTATAACTTTTTATAAAAGAAGTTTAAAAATTTAATCACATGTATTACCAAACTCACTACTGTGCTCGGTACCATAAACTTTCAATTTACGTTAATCAAGTGTGAATCCAAGAAGACATACAACTGTTTCTCTGAAGCCCAAGTTTATATTGAAGAGCGATTGCTATAAGCCGTTAAATTGAAAACATAAATTGAAAAAAAGTCGCAGGGGAAGTATTAGTTGGTTCTAAAATCATTCAACCTTCCCCATCGGAATAAGGATAGGATAAAGGAAAACCGTCCAAGCCTCGGGAAAGCGATGCGAAACAATGGCCTTTCCTGTAGGTGGAAACGCCGTAGAAAAAGACACGCTATGTTACGGGAAGTGAGGCAGCAGCAAGAGAGCCGTATTCCTTGTGCTAGTGAAGAGAATGTAACGTTAGAAAACTATTTTCGTCAGAGGCCAGAAGTGATGCAACATTTTCTCCAGGGAAAAGCATCTTAATTAACTTATTTTGTATTGAGAATATATTTTAAGCTGATAATACTTTCCAAAAATTAAAATATGAATAACCCACAAATTTGTATTTTCAATTTTCATTGTAGAAGTTAGCGGACATCAGCAAACCTTATTCAAAACATCATATCGTTTCGGCAGCTTATGAGCTAGGTATGAATACGAGTATATGACGACAGACAACAATTTCAATCACATTCATTTAAAGTCTGCTCTCCTCTTATATATTCTTATTTTATAATTGCCACGAAGAAACGTATGAACAAACATACATGGACGCTCTCAAATCACAGTATACTGAAGAAAATTTAAAAAATGGAAAGTTATCCATTGGACCTCACAGATAACAGCTAGACTAATGGTAACAATTGTATCAGTTGTTTTAACTTTTCAAATTTACTTTATGCTTTGAATGGGAACACAGGCTATTTTTATAAGCTGCAAATAATCTTGAACTGACAATTACTTAGTTGGCATGATTTATATTGTAACAATTTTTCTTCAAATGAAATATTTGAGGAGTTTTGGTACTTGAGTCGCATTACCTGACTTATTATGTGCAGGAATCACAAACAAACCATCGCTTTGAGGGCAATTATTTATTCGTAATAGTTTTTCCCTTGTGCGCTGCAATTACATAATAAAATTACTTGTTAGGAACGTAAGTTCAACAAGCTCATACATTGCTTTCTTTGTTTTCTATATAATGATGCGATTGAACTTGTACGTAAAACTTGTTTCTTTAACTCCAAGCAAGATGCTGGTTCATTAAAGTTGCGCAGCATAGCTACGTGGTACAGCGACCGACAAATCTACTCTCCAGGTTCACGTACACACAAGAAATCCCCGTGTTCCTAATTGCAAGTGATAACAGTAACAGTGCAAAATGAGGTCAATTTTCTGGCTATTCTTTGTCTAGGCAACAACGCCTGGCAGCACGACTGCTTTATCTTGTGGAACGTGTAAAAATTAAATGATTTAATCCAACAAGCGATTCAAACCTCTCATTGCATCGCTTAAACCTAAACGTGTAACTATTTACTGTAAATTTCAGTGAAATATTTTCTAATACGATCACATGGCTAAAACAATAACTGGTGACTTGAAGTACACAGTGGCAATTATTGCCTGTTTCTGGAATTTCATAAGGCTAATTAGCAGTATATGTATTATTCTTCCATTTAGTTTTGTGTAATATTGCGACAACATCGTTTTTTTGTTCATATAAGCTTATTAACACACCAATGTTTGAGAATTAACAGTAAACTATTTCAGAAAATAATACCAGAAGTTTAGAATTACACCCCTGCGGTCATCACAACCCTTTACTGCTACACAACCCTCTACTGCACCACAACCCTCTACTGCACCACAACCCTCTACTGCACCACAACCTTCTACTGCACTACAACCCTCTACTGCACCATAACCCTCTACTGCACCACAACCCTCTACTGCATCTCAATCCGGTACAAACTCGCCCTCAGTAATGAAAAATCTTGATCAAATGTTCACAGCCGCTGTAGAAATAAAATACTAAATAATATTTGTTTTATTCCAGAAGTGTTTGAAGCAACCATCCTTGTTCCTAATATTTAAATTTTTGGCCTAGATACATCGATCAAACCTTCTTCCTGGGCACAACTAAAAGAGACAGCAACAAATTATTGCCCCCCTAGATCTTGCTACCTTGTTGCAGATTTCGTTCTCCGTCTTGACAAATGCATTCATTACGGAAGTGGACATTTGGAAGTACTATGTAGTTAAATAAATTTTACAATATTCTTTTCCAGGTGGGCTTTGTTTTATCTTTCTGCTTAAAATAGTTAGTAATTTGTAGCCATTCAAAAACCAAAATATTTATTGAGGTCACTCTGTACGTATATGAATTTCATGCACTTCTATGCCAAAAAGCAATCACTCGGAAAAATGAAAAAAGTTAATGAAATTTGCTGAGTGCACGGAGAAGAACTAACAAAAAATATGTATCGGTGATTTTTCAAGCTAGAATTATTTTGCAGAAAGATGGCTCGTTAGGGAAACCGTTATTGCAATCAAATTCGTGTCATGAAGGTAATAATATATGCATAGGTTTTCATATTTCAGGGCAATGTATCAAATGCTGTATCGACATAAAGTGTATGCATCGACATCTATGTTAGAGGTGTGGAACCATACAAGTCGCTCACCGTAGAACCACCGCTGTGCAAACAAACCATCAATCGACCAACAGCCAAGCGCCTATACATGAGAAGGTTCGAAGTGTATAGTTTCGCAGATAAAGAAAGTGTCAAAACACTTGCAAAATTTATTGAAAGGACCTTGTGACTCTCAAGAATGATGTAGTCGTGTAATTTTCAAGTTGATTGAAGAGTGGGCGAGGGATATCACAGACGTTTAGAAACCTATTTCAGACCATTGGACAAATAGGGAGATTGGAAAATGGAAAAGATGCGTGGGAGGAGCAAAGCTCATATAAAAACGGTAAGAAGTATAGATGCAGGAGGATTGGGAACTAGACCTCGACAGCGATGTAGGCTATTGCAGCTAGAGCGACATCTAGAGCATAGGTATAGATTTAGGGGTATGGGTGGAATAGGTGTAGAAGTGATTAAAGGGGAATTAAATTAATCATCACACCGACGAATGACAGCAGATTTTACACTTACACCTACCCATGTACAAAAGAAAAGCTTTAATTGTTCAACAGCAAGGAATGGAAGGTGAAAATTTAACGTTACTGCTAAGGTGTTGTAATCGTGAGTGTTAAACATCGAAGTCCATCATCAGCAACGAATCTCCAGTGTAAGGGCAAATTCTAATATTAATATTGTCAATGTAATCGAGGTTAGCGACAGAATAGATTTTGTAATCTGATGTGAACGCCTATTGATTTATCTAAATTGGTCCGTGTGCACGCTCAACTATTCATTTATCAAGTATGCTTCATGATTGGTCTATAATGATGCATTGTTTAATAGGACATTATGCGCGATTCATATGCCAAAATGTGGTAGATGACTCACATTTCCCATCCTGTGATATTTAGAAAAACATGTATTAAATTTCCTGTGGTATCATTACTCTTAATTTTGTCATTGAAAAGATACATCGAGAACCTTTACCATTTCATGTATCAGATGATTAGAGTCCCTCTAGTACGATTACGTATGTTTCTTGCATTTAGAAATTGTGTTGTTTACAAGTATTAATTGAAATATAACGGACGGACAGCATGCAGAAAAACCATGCATCGAAACCAAGATCACGTGTATTATGAGAGAGAAAAGAACTCATCACGAATATACCATTGTGTGATCAAAAGTAGGCAGAAAAGCTTCTCCCTTTTTATTGACAGTAATCAATCATTTAATAACAAATAGACTTCATATATATAAAAATATACGTACCATCACATCGTTATTGGAAGAAATGAAATGAATGCTATATTTACATATTTCCTCAGTAAAATACTGTTCTCTTCTAAAATAATTTTTCTTTAACTAAATTCCCAGTTGCCATATGTTAGGGACATTTACATCATTAGTTAGAAGATGCGGAAACGATACGAAGCAAATTAATTTCTTAAACTCTGTATTAAATTAAGTGAAGGAAATTTCCTTCCCGTGACAGTATCAAACGCCCTATAAAACAAACACCAAAGTACAGTTTACTTAAATTACTAGAGCTGTGTCAGACCCCTAGGGACTTTTGCATTTCCGGATTTGCGTTTCCTGCCTTTGCATCACTAGAACTTCATGAAGCCCTAAGACTACAATCACTCCCTTGTTTCGAATGGGAATAAAAAAATGCACTATTTCCTTACTGATTGACTACGCTTCAAAGCATGAGTAATACATATAAGTTTCACCGCCCAAACGTGCTCCTGAAATTAAATATTGATCATCCTTTCTTTCTGTAACAATCAGCTTTTACAGCACGGCAATACGTGCAAATTACGATGACCAGGTGTGTCTCCACACCAGCAGGGAGCATACAACCGTATACAACTCGAAGCAGGGAAATACAACTGTATTTGTATTACTATACCTGAGTTCACAGTCTTGGTGAATCCGTCGGAGGGACAGAAACTGAAGTTAATTATTCCGTGCGTGTCAGTGACTAGCCAAGCCGATGAGAAAAATGTTTCCACATTTACAACAATAGACTGTGCTTGAATAGAATAGAATAGAATGAGGCTATAGGAACGAACCTTCTGGCCCATTCTTGAGTTGGATAATTACTTCGATAATTATTCGGTTGTTTACCCAAGTCCCATGCCGTACTTCTAGCCGTGTCAACCATGTCGGCAGGGGATTCGAACCCGGGTCTTTCCGCTCGCAAGCAGATTCGCTCACCAGTCGACCAAGCTGGTGATATAGTTGAAGTGAGTTGAAGTGAGACGTTCTTACCTACTATACCATGCATGGAACCTGTATAGCAGTAACTATATTTTTTATCACTGAAGCAGAACTGTAAATAATTAGGGATATTTTTTCTATTATAATATTGCAAACTTTTTTTTCTAGCATTGTAAACTAAAAGCAGGGCACGATACATACTCATAGCAGCTCACCTGAAAAAAGCCTGTGGTCAAACGAGTGATTATTGTAATTAGTTTTCTGCTCTCGTAAATTATGTCAAGAGGTTATGACTCCAAGGCTAAAATATCAAGAGATAGATGAAAAAATGTCATGAAAAGGCAACAATCAGAAAAGTGATTGAGCATTTACATACAACATATGTGAAGCAAATCCAAGCATACAGGATGTTTTTATCATAAGGATTCGAATTCCATGATATATATCCATCAGTTCTATTTTAATACGGCATCAACCATATTAAAATAGTTGAGGGCGAGACGAACGTTTCAGAATACGGGCTGTTAGTACAGACTTGACATGCGAAGAGAATTACGCACTCGTGTAATTAAGTTAATATCTTAATTACCCAAACTTGGCATCAAGAGAAACCTTAAAGCTCTATTATCTTAAATGTCGATGATTTTCTTTTTAAATTTTCCAACGTATCGCATCCACCACAATAAATGCTGAGTCAGTCAGTAAATGTCAAGCTCACATCGCTAGCTAACAAATAAAGAGAACCAGTCTTCCATCTTAGTCATTCTCGGGATTAAGCGCAGAACTCCAGTAAATCCTGTAAATCTACCAACATCAATTTAGCGTTTGAGCACTGGGCACACTAAAATATCGAGAACAATTTAAAAGGACTTTCAGTTGACTTAAATTGACGGGATAGAGCTACGCACAACAATGTGCAAACTTACGATGCACTTCCGTTACGCTTGGAAATGAGAAGTGCCATCTCCTTGAATGAAGTCTTCAAGAATGACGTCATTTCCGGATTTGTGGTAACTAAGGAACGTGGGTGCCAACTGCAATGTGGACGACATCCGAGATTTCTTCTCATAAATAGATGCTCTGTTAATTACTCACTTATGAACTAATGATGAGTAAATTGGGATCATTTTTTACCGTATGAGACTCTCCAGAGTACTTTAGAGACAGACGTTAAATTTGAGAATTAGCTACATAGCGACCCCTAGCAACTACACTCATACCTGGAACCCTACCAGACTCACCCATGCGTCAGAATTTCAGAAAGCAGGATGCATCACTTACTGACGAGAAGGAGTACAGTAGCCGAGTTAACTGTAAACACCAAATCGAAATTGGAACTCTTCAATTGAAGCTAACGCTCTGTGTGCGAAAAACGAAAAGACTACATCGACTCGCTTACGAAACTAGTCGAATCTCATGTCAAAAATATCTATGAAACGTGCAAAGAACTGTTTTCAAACATAAGAACTTAGATAGGAGGCGTTGCGTGCCACAAGGGCGAAGATGCCAAAAACAAGCTTTAGATTAATCTCCATACGTTAGTAAAATTGAAATTCTCATAACATGATTAGTTTTGTACATATCAATGTGATCTTGGTCTCATTTTCTAAGTCATCTGCTATATCAAACTCGGCTGTGAAATTTTTCTTCTATTGAAAAGGGATTTTTTTAACTGATGACGTCTTCGCCTTTGTGGCATGAACCACCTCGAATACAGCATACAGGACCTGCAGGTTTATATCATTGAGCAGAAAATTTGAAAATAGGTATGAAAAATTACATGTGTGATCGTTGAAATAAAATAGATGGAAACCTATCCTGCCGAACATTTTCACTCTAATTAGATAGAAATGAACAAATGAATCTATATTGAAATGTACAAAATGTAGCCATGGATATGCAATAAAATGAACTATACAGAATATTAGTAGTTTTAAAAAACTTCATACTGTATTAGAATCTCAATCAGCAAGCTAGATAACAGCGACATGTGTTGTCAACTAGTCTGAATACAGACAATATAACAACCAGATGTTTGTCATAATGATTAAATCATGAAGTAAATTCATTCTTAATCGTTTTCGTTTTACCTCAAAAGTTTGGTCTTTCCGTGTTAGCTAATGACACAATAAAGTTTTTTAGGTTACTATCGCATTTCATTCATTCATACACATAAATGTATGCAGGCATGTGTGTATGTACATTCAATTTATGCAATAAAACAATTCGATGGTCATGTTTTTGCTTCAAATCAAATCTAAATCGTACGCAACGGAGAATTTCATCAGATTTGAAGTCCAACTACAAAATGTAATAGTGAAATATTTAAAAAAACGATTTGAAAAAAAAATTCCGTTGAAAAGCGACTTCTATAAGAGGGTAGATAATTGTGCCCAAATTGATTTAGAACACAAATGTTTTTTAAAACCGGAACTCTCTACCGAAAAAGAAAGGTTTTCTGAGGCGCTGTTCTTATCACGTTGTACAATTCCTGGCATACGCGAAGTTTGAAAATGAAATTTCTCTCAAATAAAAGTCATCATTCGTGTTTGTGTACACATTAAGGAGTTGCTGTAAACCAATAGAACCCTTTAACCTCCTGATGATTCATCGTACACAGAATGGCATCAGTTCAGAAGACTATAAATTTTAGCAACAAGTTCTTTATGTTGCTGCAAAACTCATGCAGCATATTTGTGGACAAAAGCTAAAATTTGGAGAACAAACACCTTGTTTTTTCCATAATGCAGAGCAGCATTATGTTATATATGATGACAAATTACCTGAATCGTTTTAACTCGTCTTCCCACGCCCAGAAGGACGCTTCAAGAGAGGAAGTCGTTCTGTGACGCAATGGGCAGCAAGGGCAATGCACCAGTGTATACATAGAATGGAAGCAGCGTCTTCGTCTGTTGGAGCTACTAGTAGGTTCAGAATTATTTTACCTTTAAATGCCTACAATTATTCTACATGAGACTAGAAGCTTTAGATGTGAAAAAAGACTCCAGCATCTAAATTTTATGTATTTTGAATTTGTTCGGTTTAGACTCGTATAAATAATTTTACTAGGTGCAGCACAAGTATGTTTGATGAATAACTTAGTAATTGTATCTGCAAAAATTTTTTGAGTCATTTATGACACGTGGTATATTTGAAGTTCAAGCCTTGGTAAAACTGCTTGGCGTGTATATTGCACCAAATAGTGTTGTAGATTACATTCTTCAAATGTCAATGAAGGAAGTCTGTATTAGGAATTAACGCATAGTTTCTCATGCGTACTAATGAGGGCGTCCGTAATTTCAATTCACAAAATCTAGTCTCGAATGTAAGCACCTATGCCTTTTTGTGAATCAAAAAAATTAAACTATGTTTCCCTCCCAATGGAAGTATTTTCTTTTTTGTTCTGCACAAATTTTCGACCATCAATTCCTATAAGTTGAGAGGAATCATTTTCTGGTTTCATTGCAAACCACTGCGGTCATTTGTTGTTTCTGCCCTACGAGGGGACTAAACACGGCAACAACGAGCATACGAGAAGTATGATGGCTGCAGTTGAGGACAGAGAAAGGATGTCCCTTTGACGCGCGCAATTGTCTGACGCATAACTAGTTCTGGGAACGCGGGCAGTCAGGATACCCGTAATAGACGCCATGTCTCCAAGCAGACGATTCATGGTTGAGGTATACGACACTTGATCGTGGACAGCATAAAGAGTTCTTTCTGGCCTAGCTTCCGACATGCTTACCCCAAAATATCAATGTAGATCATGAGTCAACAGCCCCAGCCTTTACGAATTTGCAAGCTATTTTAATAGAAATAATAGAATGAGGCTATAGGAACGAACCTTCTGGCCCATTCTTGGGTCGGATAATTACTTCGATAATTATTCGGTTATTAACCCAAGTCCCATGCCGTATTTCTAGCCGCGCCAACCATGTCGGCAACGGGATTCGAACCCGGGTCTTCCCGCTCGCAAGCAGATTCGCTCACCAGTCGACCAAGCTGGTGATTTTGACGTACTGAGCTATGTTGTTCTTGCAGCGAAGGTTAAAAATTAAATTTCTGATTTTAACAAAAAATCGCTGGCGATAGCGTGTCAGTTTTTAATGACGCTTTAGTGTTTTTGATATGAGCATTTATGTTCAAACCAAGGACTACTGTAAACTTTTACAATAGTCCTTGGTTCAAACACATTTGTTTCAGCGATATCAAGCCAACTTTTGCCAAACAAAGCGCCAATGACTAAATTAGTTGGACTTATTTTTTGAACTTCTTTGTTAAAATTTGTGTTTTCTCAAAGGTTTAGCTTTCCTCTCAAAGAACACTTGGCACACATCATCACAATTTATCCTCTATGTTCAGTTACGAGATCTGCTTCTACATTCAGGACTATCACAGTTGTGCAGTTCAATTTTTTTATTATGCACCGCATCCTCGTGTTTGTAGATTGGCATATCTTTGGCAAACAAAAGCTGGATGCGCAATATTATAAGTCTTTTTTTACAGTTTTGGATTCATATACTAAATTTATTCTTCTAGCTTCAATTGAAACCCATGTTAGATCTCTGTTCTATGCATTATCGCTCAGAACAGATTAATGCATGTTACTAAACAAGTCCTGACCCACGCCATTCTTGTAGACAAAACTGAAGAATTTTTTATTTCAAATATCTTTTCATGTAATTTTCCTCTGATTAAAGCTACATCTGACAGTCCCCAACGCTCCAGTAAAAGCACACCAGAGAGCTGCGACGGCGTGGGCGTGTTTGAGTACCACTCGATTGTGCTGAGTCATTGTGGTCAGTACAGGGTGGTAGCGGTACATAAAGTGCCACTCTGTGAGCGTGTGCTTGCCCTTCTCAATGGTTTCTACTCGTGGTTTAGGATTACTTGACGCGCTATTCAATATTTGAAATGAACATAAATTTAACCTGAGAATGAAATGAAACTGGTGTAAAATATGGAGTGGAAACTTGGCACTGAGGTGTTGTTATAGAATCGCATAGGCTCTTTTTTTCCGAAAAGTAATCTACTAGAGAGGTGAAAAATTACATGTAAAATATCTGCATGAATGATTTACTAAAATTTAAAAATCAATGCAGCTTTTTGACCAACAGTTTTTTATTAAAATCTAAGGAAATGGTTCATGAAAATACATTATATAAAACAATACAACTTTTCGATCATCAATTTGGTGTTTTAGAGTCTCCAGCTGTAATTGACTCTTTCCTGTATGAATTTCAAAATACTACTGGAAAAAGTACTCAATCCGCATTATGAGTTAATCACGGTAAAAAAAGAATACTACTCAATTTATAGAAAATATTAGTTTATTACCTGTTCAAGCTCAGACCAAACATATTTGAATGCTGTCAATACAAATGACATATCAACATTTTAAGTGTAACAAACTCGTGCATGTAACCACACATAGGAAAAAGTTAACAGCAATCAAAATCTAAGGAAATGATACCACCAGCTTGGTCGACTGGTGAGCGAATCTGCTCGCGAGCGGAAAGACCCGGGTTCGAATCCCGCTGCCGACATGGTTGACGCGGCTAGAAATACGGCATGGGACTTGGGTAAACAACCGAATAATTATCGAAGTAATTATCCGACCCAAGAATGGGCCAGATGGTTCGTTCCTATAGCCTCATTCTATTCTATTCTATTCTATTCTAAATCTCCGGGTATTATTAGTCTGTGCCCCGGCTTACCCTCATCAT
This sequence comes from Trinorchestia longiramus, assembly GCA_006783055.1. Lineage (NCBI taxonomy): Eukaryota > Metazoa > Arthropoda > Malacostraca > Amphipoda > Talitridae > Trinorchestia > Trinorchestia longiramus. The sequence goes on along the minus strand of VCRD01002976.1, from coordinate 89,079 downwards.
ATGATCAAAATAATATGAATTAACCTTCTCAAGTTACATAAGTGTCAGTCTGTGTTCGTATCCACTTCGTCTATACCAAGAAGTGGAATTTTATGCTTTCTGACATCCCTACAAAAAAATCGAGCCATAAAAGAAAAGAACCATAATGTGGGCTCATTTGAAAAGAAAAATATATATATACGTTTTTTTTGTCTTTTTTGAAGTGAAACTTAAAAAACCAGCAGATTAGTGACTAAGTTATATAAACAAGCAGCGTACCATTATGCTATTTCTAGCGAGAAATTTTGCATATTTATGGACTGTATCAACTGATATGAAAGTACAGCATTGAATAACAAAATGTCAATTTGCATACTCATAAATTCTGCTGCAGCACCTAAACGACCGGCAACACTTGCCCTCGTTATTTTTTTCTGGCAATGAGTAATACAGTGAAATTCAAAAGCTTTTTAATACTTTGGTTCAACATTCCAAATAAGTTGAATTAAACTTAGCGTTTCTCAACCGAAAGCCCACGAGTGTTAAAGTTTAGAAACGCTGAACTTAGTAAACAACTGTTAAACAAAATAATAACATTTTTATGAAATTTTAAGTTATGCATGTGCCGTAAAATTTACTAAATTTTTCTTCAAAAAATAACTGCCTTGATTTCGAGATAAAAGACCATTAAGGCGGTTAAGCAGATTACATGCATAAAAAGCCATTTTACGCTTCTTTAATTAATTTATAGCATCTCAAAATTGATGGCTTGGAATTAAACTTGAAAATTCTTGTTACATTTTTCAGTTCCGTGGGTACGGCCTACGATTACTTCAGCTCAAAATAATGAAATATAAATAATGATAATAATAATCCATCCGAGTCATTTCTTTACTAATATTACTGACGTAGAATTATTTCGGGGATTAGCTACGTTAGACTTGAATTACGCATGTTACGTCAGAATGTAATTCGCATAAAACATGTCAAGGTTAGCTTCCCTGCACTCAATCGGCTGATCGTGACCTCAATCACTGATAGGAAACAAAAAGCATATCCCTTATTTGCTTATTGTGTTAACCAGATACTCGCACACCTGTTTGACATGTAAACACATTCGGTTAAGCTTCAGGACAGTCGCGGATCCAATTCACCAAAAAGAGCATTACTTTTTACTGATTATTTTGATTTCAATATCAAATTGAGTGTCGGTAGTAATTGGGCCACATATGCTTAGTTATTTAGCAATACTTAGTCAACATCGTAGGTGCTGCAATGTATTCTTTGGTTTAAACTTTTAAAATGAATTCTGTTAAATTATGCGTTTATGGGGGATGATGAACTTTTGGAATAAAAATCTATCATGAATTTGAGAGATCGCAATATTTATGTACTGTGAATTAAACTTTTTTATTAAATACGCCGTATAAAAATATATTTAGCTCCCGGTGTCCAGATTTATACAAGCTAGTGGGCGTGGAACACAAAGTAGAAACACATTGGCTAAGACATTGCAGTGTTCGGGAACGTTTTTGCTACATGGAATGATTATTTGCATTACTGCCCGTCTATAATTGACATCAGATCAAGTAACGCCCTGTAAGTTATTGTACAAAAACGGAGAAGCTTTTATTTATTTATCAATTTTATGCGATCATTTGGTAATACATAATTTCGTATTTATCAGCCCAAAGTTTAGTGACGAGTCAGAGCATGGTGACATGAACGACTTGGATGCTCTCTGACTGTAATTCCACAACTTCTAGGTCGAAATTGCAATTTTCGACAGACACCAATATAACAGTTGAACTGAGTATAATCAAACTCGGTTAAATGCTATTATCCTGATTTTACTTGGTGATAGGGAGGTATGAACGTTATCGTGGAGTGTCGTGATCTGATAGCGAAGAGCCGACTTCATGTATCATTTTTCCTCTCATGCTAAACTCCAGTTCTAAAGAGAAACATGCACTTAGGATTAATGCTGTGCTAGAATCAGAATTTCACGAGACACCTTATCATTCTCATTGTAATTTGCAATGAGCACCATGAATCGCTACTTTGGTGCTATATGGTGTTTAATCTTTCATTAGAAAAATTTACTAAACTGACGCGAATCACGAAACTTAGGGCCTCGAAAACCTTACAAAAATATTCTTGTTTTACCTTTGCTTAGTCAAGTCGATTTAAACACCTGGTCTACGAATATATGTACGAACATTTCAAAACTTATGTTTTCCTACGACGATTTTCTGCTTCAAAACCGATGTTAAATTTTACACTTAATTTGAACCTCGACTTAGTACGATCACGTTGTAAAGTAATGCTTAATTTTGTGTCATTTAATTTAAACCCCTAATGTATCACTGACGAGCACACTCTTAGAGATGAAACACTTTACTAAGTTTTCCATGCTGCCAATTGCTTACGTAACTCTTTAAATTACCAAACAACAAAGCTCAACGCGTGATGGAGTATACCCAATGCTTGAATGTCAATATGACAACTTTACTTGAACCGAGCAACTGCCAGCACTTGGAAGAATAGTGTATTAAACATTATAAATGTTAAGTTTTATGCATACGTCAAGAGTAGGCTAACATTATTCAGTGTCAATGCTCTTTCTTCTATTTAATTCTTTAGAGATTAAAAATGAAAATTTTTAAAGAAGTGCCAGATCATACATGTTATCATTAACAGTGTATTCATTATATAGAGTAATAGCTGTAAGAAAAAATATTAAATGCTCTGTGAGACACTGCATGCATTTACACGCATTTCTGCAAACTACATTAAATGTAGTTTGCAGAAATGCGTATATTTGAATTTGCAGTTGGTTTTATTCCAAACGGTATTCTTCAACTTTGATTTTAATTATAAATTAAACTTGCTAAATAAAATACGAATATAATCATTGTCTGCCGTGTGTGATTCGCTGAACATAATCCAGAGAGCATAATCTTGAGTGCGCTTTGAACTCGTAGTAACTTCTAGATGCATTCGTATGATGCGTTTGTATACAACATCCAGCTACATTACCTAATCCATCGAAAGCCACCGCAGAAACATATTCAGTAAACAAATTTTCAGAAACATCTGTACAAATATCATAATTACTAGAGATCGGAATTCGTTTCTTCACTGTAAATTTCCCTATTAAAGTTTCCGGCCAGGAGTGGTGGAGCCGAGTTTCAGTTCCCACGCGTCTCTCACGGGCACAGCGGGAATTACCTGAACGTAACCATGTCGTACCATGAAAGTTAAAGCCATAAAATGTTATGACAAATCACACGTAACCCTGAACTGTATTACTTTTCCTAACTATGTCTAGGTTTCCATACAGGCATCCGGTTGAGAAAAAAAACAGGTTATCGTGTGACTGCGGTACACGAACCCATGAGGTACCAATACTTTTGCTTCATCGGGTGGTCATGTTTCGAGTAATTATCGTTGATAGAAAATGTGGCATGATTTGTTCTCGGCCTTTGCTATCTTAAGAGAATTCTTCTTATGTTTTACGTGAAATTTATGAACCAACACTAATTGGTACTGAACATGTTCTAAAAATCTTATTTTTTCTGTGAATGTAACTCTGCTCTCTCACTTGACTTTATCAAACAATGTCGTATATACACAAATGCAGTTTACCTAGTAGAAAAGTATATGTTACTCATTAAAAGAACTGGTTGTATACATTTAATCAAATCACGGTAGTCAAATGGTTCATCCTCTATGTCTATACGGAATCAATTAAATATCTAGATTTTAAATAAAAACAATTATTATCATCTTACGATACGGATAATGCACGTATTAATTTTAACATGACCGTTGATTATAGTGCAATATGACCAGCTGAATGAAAAATAAAAAGCGCACTGATACTTGAAATATTAGCAGACAAAGCTCTTGAATAACAGAATCTCATTTTACACTCATCACTCAGTGTCTCCTCTACAGTAAAATCTGTTATATCATGTGAACGAAATTAACCAGTGTCTTAAAACCACGAAAAATTCGATGAAATTTTGGTATGGTGTATAGTCATACGTAGCCAGCTCGAAAATTTACACAAGATGCAATGATTTAAAGTTTGACTTCTTCGTAGGGATGATATGCAATATGACCAACAATATGAATATGAATTAATATACTCTGGTGTGTCCTATTCTTTAGTTTCCGCTCCCATTCGGGAATGAACGTCCGTCCCCTCAAAGTTTACACACTTCAACTTCCTAGGTCTTTTCTACTCATATGTCTTCTCACCACCAATTGCTCTGTAAGAAATAAGTTAACTGTATGTAAACTTGCGAACATTTGGCTAATTTAACAGCATTTTTGAATCATGATAGTCATATATAAAAAAGTAATAATTTGATCTTATTGAGAAATACATAGCTTATTATTATTATATTTATATTCACTATCAATCGAATCCATTTTCTTAAAAAGTTTATTGAACATATCTATTTTGTGAAGAAACGATCAACGAACCATCACCGGAAGCATGGTGGGAGAAAGCACCTCACTCAAGTCACCGGATGTCCAGTGAACAAGAAGACACCAAACGAACAATATTTACGTCTACTGTTGTGACTGCTGTTGAACAAGTTTGCGTCAAATTCACGAGAAAGGCTTAGCGATTCCGGAGTGAATCATAGACAAGGAGCTCACTTTCATTGAGGGCTTCACATCGAGCCTTGAAACTGCCTACGGCAAGCTGATAAAATCAGTCCACTAGCATCCGACGGATACCAAGGTAATTAGGGCTGAGTCATACTGAGGAAAGCCAAGTGATAAGCGAAACGACTCTAATGGCGCCGTAGACAAATGATTACACATTATCTTGGATCTCTTTGTCGCAAACAAAGTGTACCGTATCCATACATCTCTATCTCCGATTCCAACAATCAGTTTTTGTCGGCAGTCTGTAAATCGCCACGTCGGCAGATCTCTGACTCTGAATTCAAAACATAATGAATGAATATTTTTTCCCAAATGCACACGTACTCTAAAACCAAGGAAGTGGGAACCGCTCAGTGTATTTACTCTTCCATTTGCTGTCACAGTGGTTGAGTGGTGAGCATTTCTGCACGTGGAATCATGCGTCGTAATATGAGAGCGTTATGATGTTTGTTTGTTTGAAATGGTGAAATATGTCCTTAAGGTAAAAAGATTCAATTGCTCATTGTATTTAAATGACCAATATTAAGCCCAATACCAACCTTTCCGACTAAGTATTGAATGTATAGTGAACTATTTTACATAATTTACCATTTTTAATTTTTTTTCTTTTTGACCAGAGGAGATATATATTTTTACACTATAGATCCTTTTCTCTGTCAGAATATCCGTAGAGGGTACAAAGAAATGTATTATCATCATCGATAATAATACTTTCTCTTCTTGTTTTGTATTTTTGCGCTAGACTTCAATACTCTGATTTTCATAGCTTGTAACTTAACTTTGACATGACGAGTAGCTTTGGCTGGGGCTCTGAAACACACATACAACACATGTATACAACAAGGTGACACACCTTATTTATTCCCCGGTGTGCCATGGTCCTTTAAAATAATTTCTCAAGGGTCACCCTGGGTCATTCCATGCAAAAGAGCAAGCAACGTGAGGACGTCACTGGGAGAGCCAGTTTATCTGAATCGAGTCCTTCCTGGATTTTACCGGAGTCCGCTAAAAAGATTTAACCGGATTCGCTTCAAGTTCTAACGTTTCATACAGTTTTATCGAGCTTTTACTAATAGAAAATAGGCCTAATATAATAAAAACCTAAAAGACATGCCAATACTCACTGATTTGGACGATATAATCATGAAGGTTCTTGTGTTCTGTGGTCCGTGTTCTGTATCGGGTCTCTGCTTCATGTAGAAAGACCGCGGGTTCGAACCCGGCCATGGACACGAGTTGTTTCTCGTACGCCGCGCCGTGCACTCAACCCGCTAAGCACTCAACTCCCCGCCCATGAAGACGCCCATCAACCTCCCGGGATCGTCGCATGGAGCTCGCCATCACCCTTACTCTTAAACAAACAAACAATCTTTATTTCCAATCAAGTACACAGTACATAGACATTTAGTACATTGGTTTTTAAATTCTTAAGGTTAACATTCTTAGAGTAAGGATGATGGTGAGCTCCATGCGTCGATCCTGGGATGTGTCCATGGGCGGGGAGTTGAGGTCTTACCGATAAGTGCGAGCTCACGGCGTGAAACGAGAAACAGCTCGTATTCATTGCCGGGTTTCGAACCCGCACGCAGTCTTTCTGCACAGAGACCCGATACAGAACACGGGCCGCATACCAACCGGCGGGAAAATCTCGACACCGATCTCAACACCGAACTTGACCCGAACTAAAAATCTTGAGAAATCCAGAAAAATTCTTGAAACAAACAATTTCATTAATTATTTTCGTCCTATGCATCGTAGAACCTTTATTTTGGTCTTAAATTAAAGCTAATAACCTCCTCTCACTGCATAATTATAAATAAACCCTCCCCCCCCGCACTTGGGGGGACGCCGTTCCTTGACACCCGTTTTCGAGTCCACTAACGATATTTATACCTTCCGGTCTTCGTAATAATTTCTCATCTATTCATTCTATAAACTTCATTTACATATCAAATTGAAGCTAATAACATAGACATTTGCCGTGGGTAAATTAAAATCTCCTACCATCAACCTTTAATAGCATGAGACACGTCAATCCTCGACACCAGTTTTGGACTCAACTAACGATATTTATACCTTCCGGTCTTAGTAATAATTTCTCATCTATTCATTCCACAAACTTCATTTACATATCAAATTAAAGCTAATAACAAAGACTTTTACCGTGGGTAAATTAAAATCTCCTACCATCAACCTTTAATAGCATGAGACACGTCAATCTTCGACACCAGTTTTGGACTCCACTAACGATATTTATACCTTCCGGTCTTAGTAATAATTTCTCATCAATTCATTCCACAAACTTCATTTACATATCAAATTGAAGCTAATAACAAAGACTTTTACCGTGGGTAAATTAAAATCTCCTACTAT
>VCRD01002976.1:47651-64644 GCA_006783055.1 Trinorchestia longiramus | reverse complement strand
GTGCATCTACTGCTTTGTTTGCTTGGAATGTTCTATTTTCTTTTTTCAGTCTTTCTTCATAGACTCTACACTGTCTCTTAATGTGTCCTTCTTTACCACACTCAAAACACTTAATGAGCTTTTTGTTCCTTTTGAAACTCACTAGCAATTTTTCACTGGAGTCTGAAGTACCAAGGCTGCCTCGCTGTCTTCTTTCTTCATTTAGGAGACGCTCAGTTACAACTTCTCACGCTGGTATCTTTTCATGGGCTTCAAGAGCAGTTACCAGAGTAGAAAACCTATCTGGTGGTGATGATAGTAGGATGATCATACGCTCTTCTTCTTCCATAGCATCACCAATGATGGCCAGCTCCTCAAAGAGTTCAACAAACACATTTAAATAATCTTGCAGATTTTGACCATTTTCCAACTTCATGTTGAACAGCTTTTTCTTCAGCCTAAATTTGTTTGCCCAAGTCTTAATCTCGGCGAGATTCAAACTTCCTCCGAGCTGCCTCATCTGCTGTTGAGGATATAGTTTTAGTGCCTTGAACTATATCCCACAGTTTATCTTTCACAAGACACATCCTCATATGTATCTTCCATGTTGGATAATTTCTCTCGTTGAGTGGCTTCATGCAACTTTTACCACTGTTAGAGTCTGCCATGTTCTTCACACTTGCTGCACTGTGTTAAGTCAACAAACTTCTACGCTTCCTTGTAGTCACCACAGTTTGCTTCGTGACTTACTGTGTTCACTGAAAATTTATCCTTGGAGCGTGTTCTGGGCCCATAACCTTTGTTAGAAGGTTAGAAAAATCACAGGAGCGTGATTACGCTAACCAGGTTTATTTCAGTGAACACAGTTTTGGTTATAGTACAGACACCAATGTTTACATCGCAACGGCAGGCACAAGAAGAAGGCCGGAACCAGAGAACGCGCTGAGACAATGGTTCTAAACGCATTCTGTTACAAGAGTATTCATCACAGCGTTACACATTAACCTTAAACATACTAAAGTCGAACACATTCAAGGTGGAACATTTAAACATTCACCAATAATTACTACAGAAAAGTAACACGTTCCCTAAAAGTCTGTACCGGAAACGTGGGTAGAATGCTGCTCAATGTTGCCGACATCGGCGTCCTTAGTTGTTTTGGAACTCTTAGAACTGATTTAATTACAAATAAAATACATCACTATGTTGTGACTAAAAATTATAAATAAAAATGTACAAATAAAACTAAAAATTCTATAATGATCATTACGCCAATTTCTAGTGAGATAAATGAGATTACTCCTAACTTAAATTGTAATGTATGTGCTATTAAGGAAGGAATTTAAAGATATAGAGATGAATGGTTCATAGAGTGATACCATTCTTGCTACATTACTTCCTTCGCCCGCGACCGGAAGGTCGGTCCCCATATGTTTCATCTGTAACGCGAAGGAAGGGTTACTACTCGGCCGCTTCGGGTTTGCTGTTTAATAGGGTTGTTTAATATAACTGGACCTGGCAAGGTTACGTTACGAGTGCACAAGTTCAGTTCGGACAAGGTAATTGTCATGGATGAGGGTGTCGCCAATGGTACAGCATCGTTAGTAACAGGAGCAACTGCTACACTGCTAGGAATGTCAACATCCAGAATGAAGAAAGGGTTGCAACTAAGTTGGCTAGGCAGCAATGGGGCAAGCCGCGAAACATTGGGTAGCCTGCGTGTGTTCTGCCTTTTGGAAGGGTTATTATTCAAGGAGGGGTGGAGAGGGGAATTGAGGTTAGGAGCAGCGTGAGCATCTGATAAATACGCTGATTTAACCCTGTCGATAGTTACAGAGTCGTGCTTACCGAATTTCTCAATAATTAGGTATTTGGGTGTCCGCTTTAGCACTCTAAAAGGACCATCACACAGTCGCGTCGGGGCAGGCTTAACGCTATCCACACCCAGATAAACATGTGTGTAGGTTTGCAAAGCAGGGTCCAACTTGTTTGTAGTATTGGTAGGACGAGGTGCAACATATTTAATCTGTCTCATGTAGTCTTTGAGTCACTCTGCGTAAGAGGTTTGATCCGCAAGAGACGAGAACTCTGAAAGATTAGGGTTAACAATATCCCCGGACAGCCGCAAAGTCTTGCCATAGTACATCATTTCCGCGGCAGTAGCTTGTTGATCCTGTTTATAGAGATTACGCAAGCTTAACAGCACAAGAGGAAGTCTATCAACCCAATCCTGACGGCTATCAAGGCATTTACGGCGCTCTTTACGTCTTGGTGAACCCGTTCGATAAGGCCATTTGACTGTGGGTGAAAAGCAGTGGTGCTTATATTAGAACATCCTAGTAAAGAAGAAATATCAGTCCACAATTTGAAAGTGAATTGCGCACCGCATTCATGCGTAATGCTTAAAGGTACTCCAAATCTGGAAACCCATGAATGGATAAAGGCACGAGCTACAGTATCTGTTTTAATGTCAGGAATAAGGATAGCTTCAATCCAGTGTGAGAAGCGATGAATGATGGTGAGTAAATAGAATGGTCCTCTTGATTGAGGCAACGGACCTTTAGGGAAAGAGTTATTTTTCTGTAGTAATTATTTCGTGGGTGATGTTCTTCGAGGGAAGTGATACAGTCGACTTCGTGGCTTGCAGATTTATTATTGGACACGATCGAAATCAGAGCAGAAGTTAAGGCCAAGATCTAAGATCGAAATTGAGAACTTGCAATCCGTAAACCGAGACTGGAACTGATACTGAACTGAGACCGAAACTGAAACCTGAAACTGAAACCTGCCCGAGTAAGGACCCACAAATAACTCGAAATAAATACAGAATTTAGTAAGAAGAATTAATATCATGAGACAACATTATCAGACAACTATTGAGTAAAACACTAAGGCATTGTACTCAATGAGCTGGCAGTCAAAGAAATATAAAAACGAGATGCAGATATGAGTGGTCTGCGGCCTGTGTTTGGTATCAGGTCTCTGCTTCGAGTAGACAGACCGCGGGTTCGAAACCCGGCAATGAATATGAGCTGTTTCTCGTTTCGCGCCGTGAGCTCGCACTTATCGGTAAGCCCTCAACTCCCTGCACATGGACACATCCCAGGATCGTCGCATGGAGCTCACCATCATCCTTACTCTAAGACTGTTAGCTTTAAGAATTTGAAAAACCAATGTACCAATGTACTTGATTGGAAATAAAGTTGTTTGTTTTGTTCTACCCGTGGCCATGAAATTTGATAACCGCATCAAAATGGCTGGTCGATCTTTCAGTATGCCCGTCATAAATACCCGGAGTGATACAAAATTAGACAACGACTTTGATGGCTGATGCAATAGTTATTATACAAAATATTCTATCATTAGATTAATTATAATTCTTGGAGTTACGTGAATCAAAGCACAACAACTTCACATCCAGGCTAGGCTAAAGTGACAAGTTTAACACGTTGACTCCGAAGTGGTACGTATGTGTACCACTTAGGTTAGGTTCTGTAATTTTTTCAGATCCTTCTAGTGACTATGCATACAACGTGAAGTTTTACACCAATCAGGCAATCGGAGTCAACGTGTTAAGGAATATATAGTAGGTAAGTGAAACGCAATACTTTCTAACACATTGTCAATGGAAAACTTACCCGTCAGAGAGACTGAGAGCGCGAATAAAATTGCTGTTCACTGGGTAACGGTTGCGAGGAAACTGACGGGCACCTAGCCTATAGGCTTGTGGTTGACTACGGTCTCCTATAGACGAGGGTTACAATTTTGAAGCCGCAACTACGACTAAATTTTCACTTCAAAATACTAGTCTCAAATGACGGGAAATAAGTATAAAAACTAACTCTAAAATATTACTAAAATACATATTTTTGTAACGACTCCGAGATCATTCTAAATCAATTACGATATATCTGAGGCACTATAGGAGTACCCCCACCAGAAGCGGAGCGTCAAAGAAGCTTAGAATAATAACTAGTTTTACGCAAATACAGTTAAATTCGAACTACACCTTGTCAGTCGCTACTCCTAAGGAACCAGAAGTGAGATATTCGTACGAACATGAACACGCTGGTAACCAATGAGGCAGTGCTGTTAATAAAAGGTACAACTTAGCCTAACTTAGTTTAAACTTAGAGCAATCTTTAAATTACCGAGCCACTACTGATAAGACGTTAGTGCGCCAGCGTCAGCTAGCGCAGACGCAAGATTATACAAACATTGATTGGAATAGAAAATGTAAATTAATTGAGTAAACACTGAGCGCCTAGGATTTGCTGTGTCACAATACACGTCTCCTGAGAGAGATAGTTGCAGGTTATTGGTTTTGTTTACGAGCAGTTTTTTGAGTTCAGGGTCCTCTTTTTGAGCGATTTTCTGTAAGGTAAGCTGTTCATCAACGGGAATCACAGAAATTGAGTTTAGTCTAGGAAGGCAACCTGCCACAGTATTGCCCGATCCTTTAATATAACGTAGATCAGTGGTAAACTGGCTAATGAACGCCAAATGGCGTGCTTCTCTACGAGAATATCTTTCAGTGGGCATGTTAATGGCCGAGGACAGGGGTTTGTGATCCGTATAAATCACAAAGTGTCTGGCCTCCAAAGCGTAACGAAAATGACGGACAGACATATAGATAACCAATAACTCACGACCGAAAATGCTGTAACTTTGTTAAGTAGGAGAGAGCTTCTTTGAAAAGAAGGAGAGTGGAGAGGTGGGACTACCTACTGTCTGCTGCAAAACTGCACCTACAGCAACATCTGATGCATCTACCACTAAGCTAAATTCAGCCCCTGCAGCTGGGTAAGATAACTCCGTTGTTGATGAGAGACGTTCTTTGATACTCTCGAAGGCGGTTGAAGCTTCATCATTCCACACAAGGGTTGATTTTCCCCTACGTTTGGGAACAACCAAAGCCGATAATGGTGCTAAGGTTTGAGCGCAGTTCTTTATAAATCTATGATAAAAATTAACAGAGCCTAAAAATCGATGTAGTTGTTTCTGCGTTTCAGATTTTGGATATGCGGGTATGGCATCGACTTTACAAGGCAACGGTTTGAGACCAGTTTGAGACATTTCGTGACCAAGGTACTTTAAGCTACTTTTTCCAAACTCTCACTTAGCTGGGTTAATCAGCAGTCCGTGAGTGCTGAGTCTTTCAAACAATATTGTTAGATGCTCCTTGTGTTGTTCAGGGGTATCTGAAGCTATTAACACATCACCAAGATAGGTATAAGTGAAAGCGAGGTCGGACAAAATATTGGACATGTGTCTCTGAAATATCTGAGGAGCATTGCGCAAGCCATATGGCATCGTAACGAATTCGAACAGCCCAAAAGGGGTAATTACCGCAGTTTTTGCAATTGATAACTGATCCATAGGAATTTGATGGAAAGCATGGGTAAGGTCCATTTTAAAGAAAATGGTTGCGCCATGCAAATTAGCGCTAAAATCGTGCAGGTGAGGAATGGGGAATCTATCAGGCTGGGTTACAGCATTTAGCTGTCTATAATCTCCGCAAGGTCTAAAGTTACCATCTGACTAGGATACCAGCAAAAGTGGAGAAGCCCACGGACTGTTTGAAACTCTGATAGTTCCTGCATCTAACATGGTTTGAAATTCAGCCTTTGCTGCCGCTAAACGGTCAGGTGGTAATCTCCGTGGCTTGGAATAGACGGGAGGGCCAGGAGTTACTATATGATGCCTAGTCGAGGTGAGATTTTCCTTTCTTATCAAGCGTGGATTGGTTAAATCGAGATATTCTGCCAAAATTTTCTTATACCCACAATCGTGATGTAAAGTAATTTCTACTGAGTGCAAAAAATTATTGATTTTAACACTATCGAGAGGTCTATACAGATTGGTGTTTTCGTCCTTCAACCTCCTTTTTCTCAGGTCAACAGTAAGTTCGAAATTCGACAGAAAATCAGCTCCAATAATCGGTTGATCTATGGCGGCTACAATAAAGTTCCACGTGAATTTTCGTTTCAAGCCCAAGGAACACGTTATGGTTTTACAACCAAAACATGCTATGGGTGTGCCATAAACAGCTTTGAGATTATTATTATTATTGCCACTACGCATTCACTCACTCGCAGTAGCAGGAATAATTGACACTGCCAACCCCGAGTCAATCAGGAATTTTAGACAGCTTAAAGGGTCGTCGATTTCTAACAAGCGAGTGACATGAGGACTAGACGACGGGGTACTCACGTTTACACGTCGCTTTGACCGTTTCCCGAAGTGAATTCATTATACCTAGTGCAGGAACGATTGCATTGTCTGGCTCTATTGCCGTGAGTATGATGAAATCAACAGAGTTCGTAGGAAGGAGGTGAAAATGATTGAGGAGCAGGGGGTGCTCTTTGATTAAAGTTATTGCGAGACTGTGCACTTTGATTGGAATATTAAGTTGGTCGATTAGGTGGAAAGTTGCGTCTTTCAGCATGAGATATGCATTGGTTGCACGGCTCTCGACTCTCTTCGTAAGAGTATCTCACTTGGGGAGGGCAAGACTCGTAATTTTTGTACCCTCCTGGCCGAGGGTCCCTCTGTGCATAGTTATCACCATTTTGTTTGTCCTGTGCTACACTAACTATGAGAGTATCTACTCTAGTACGTTCAACGTCAGCACTCGTGGATAACTTGCTAACTGCGATTAAAATGTTCTGCATGGTGTCCTGCAGGGTTTCCATGGCGGCAGACGGTGCAGTCTTGTTGCTTGATACCTTCGTACTACTAACGACAGGCGAGCTAATCGAGTCCTCGTCATCCTCCTCTACCAGAGTATCAGCCAGTCTGGCCAGGTCTTCTAACGGTAATCCATGTCTCTGAATTAGAACGAGGTATTTAATGCTTCTACGAAGCCGCTTAAGAAACTGCTCTGTGAGTATGGTCTCATATACTTCGATACCATGAGTGAGCTTCCTCATCTCTCTTAGCATTATTGATGGAGGAACAGTTACAGTGTAAAACCTTTGGTGTGCTACCTGTGCCGTGTGGTTCCGTTAAGGCAACTATTTTGAGATCGTGCCTTACGTCTACTCGAGGTAGACGCCCTGTGAGTCGGTTAGGGCTTGTGATCTCCAGTTATAGCCTGTTACGGTAGCGGTCTTACATAAGCATCCACTCATGTGTATAAGGTTGAAACACCAAGTAGAAGTTGGAACTATTTATTGACAGAAGTTACAGTGGTACGACTTACAATTACTAAACACTTTGGTGGACTAGATTGGAATCTAGCGGTAATTAAATTAGAAATGACGTACAATAAGATTTGCATTGAGGGGTGACTAAGCCACTAATTGCAGGTGAAAATACGAGAAGACTGTGTTGCGTTGAGGGGTGACTAAGCCACTACAAGTACTCCCCCCCTAGAGAGAAGGTGGTTCAAACGAAACTTTTTTGTGTACTAAATGTCCTGATTTGGTTCTGTATCCCGTAGCTGGAGCTGATACTTGCTCCGGAGTTGATACTTGCTCTTCTTCGAAGTATGCAGGTTTCAGTCTGTCGATTGACACTGTGACTTTGTCATGTTGTTGTTGAATCTTGTAGAATTTTCTTGATCGTCTAAGTACAAGGAAAGGACCGTCATACGGTGGTACTAGTGAAGGACGCACGCAGTTGCGTCTCAGAAATACGTGAGTGCAGGTTGCAAGATTTTCTGAGACAAAGCTGTGTTGATGGCGTTGCAAACGGGTTGGTGCTGGGCGTAGTTAAGCCATGACGCTGCGAAGCTTACCAACGAATTCAAGAGGGTCTATTGGGGTCTGAACAGGTACGAAGAGTTCGCCTGGTAGACGTAATGTTGTGCCGTAGACCATTTCTGCGGAAGTAGATTGGAGATCAGTCTTGAATGCGGAGCGGAAACCGAGTAAAATGAATGGTAGTGCGTCGATCCAATTTGAAAAATGTTCACTGGCCATGATGGAAGCCTTTAACTGATTGTGGAATCTTTCGATAATTTCGTTAGATTGGGGATGATATGCAGTGGTGTGGACGTGTTGTGATCCGAGGAAGCGTTGAAGTTCTTTCCATAAGGAAGACTCGAATTGTCGTCCGCGGTCTGTTGTGATGGATGACGGTACTCCGAATCGACTGATCCAGCCGTGGAGGAAAGCAGTTGCAACAGTTTGTGAAGTGATGTTCACTATTGGAATTGCCTCCACCCACTTGGTGAAGCGGTTGATACACGTAAGGAGGTAACGGTAACCTTGACACACAGGTAGGCGGCCAACGATATCTATGTGGATGCGGTCGAAGCGAGCGGATGGAAGTTCGAAGGCTTGGATTGGGGACTTCGTGTGTCGCTGTACAATCGACTTTTGACATTGTTTGCAGGAGCGGGACCAGTTGCGTACATCGCGATTGATGGCTGGCCAGACAAAACGATCTACGATCAGTTTTTGTGATGCTCTGATACCAGGGTGCGAAAGCGAATGCGAAGCATCAAATACTTTCTTTCGTAGGCTCTGAGGAACATATGGTCGTACTTTCGTCGTGGCTGTATCACACCATATTTTTGCCGGCAACTCGGGGAGCTGGAGTTGGCGAAGTTGGAGAGATTCGCTGTTTCTGGCAGTTTCAAACTCTGGGCAACTTTCTTGGGCTGCTGCTATTTCTTCGAGCAGTCTTGGGGTTGCTACTGAATTTATCCGTGAAAGAGCGTCGGCAGGCGTATTATCGAGTCCTTTGATGTGTCTGACATCAGTTGTAAACTGGGATATGTACTCGAGCTGGCGTATGACTCTAGGATTGTGAGTCGCTTTGTTGGATTTGAAAACAAAGGTAATTGGTTTGTGATCCGTTAGTACGTGGAATGTTCTGCCTTCGAGGAAAAATTGAAAATGCTGGATGGCTTTGTAAATGGCTAATAGTTCTCGGCCAAACGCGCTATATTTAGTCTCGGTCGGAGTCAGTTTGTGGCTGAAAAAGGAGATGGGTTGCCAGTCGTTGTCGACGCGTTTTTGAAGAATTCCACCTATTGCTGTGTCCGATGCGTCGACGGCGAGGTTCAACTCCGCTGATGGGTGAGGATGCGCAAGAGTCCGGGAGTTCTTGAGTGCTTCTTTCGAAGTTTCAAATGCTTGCAGTTGTGTCGATGACCAAGATAGCTTAGTTGAAACGCCTCTTTTGGATGGAGTGAGCATTTCGTGGAGTGGCGTGAGTACCTTGGCACAGTTTGGTATGAAACGCCGGTAATAGTTGATCATGCCTAAAAATCTTCTGAGCTGTTTTTGATTGTCTGGCAGAGGATAGTTACGTATGACGTCGCATTTTTCTTTGTAGGCTGCGATACCTTCTGCACTAACGTTGTGTCCGAGAAATTCGATTGAGGAACGACCAAAGACACATTTGTCTTTATTGATGTTCAAGCCGTAGTCTGTAAAGCGTTGAAATACTTGTTGCAGGTGATTGATGTGCTCCTCTTCGCTTGCGCTTGCGACGAGAACATCGTCAAGGTATGGGTGAGTGAAGGGAAGATCTCTGAGGACTTCATCGATGAATCTTTGAAAGGTCTGAGCCGAGTTTCGCAAGCCGAAAGGCATGCGTACGAACTCAAACACACCAAATGGTGTAACGATAGCAGTTTTTGGTATATCGGCTTCGTTGATTGGTATTTGGTTGTATGCACGTACGAGGTCAATCTTACTGAAGACGGTGCAGTCCGATAGTGACGAGGCGATGTCCTGTATAAACGGTAGTGGGTACCTATCAGGTACTGTGCGAGCGTTGAGCGCTCGGTAGTCGCCACAGGGGCGCCAGTCGCTATTTTTCTTGGGGACCATATGTAAGGCAGATGACCAGTTGCTCAGCGACCGACGTACAATTCCCATTTTACACATGTGTTCGAACTCTTGTTTGGCTGATTTCAAACGTTGTGAAGCAAGGCGTCGTGGTTTCGTGAATACCGGCGGACCTGTTGTTTCGATGTGATGAGTAACAGAGTGCTTCAGCGGTAGCGTGGTGTTGAGAGGTTTCAACAGGGAAGGATACTGTTGAAAGAGCTTGTCGTACTTTGTACTCGTATTAGAATCGACGAGAGAGACCGATGTGTTGACGTTAGTTGCTGTGAAAGAGCCTGAAGTGGTCAGGTTAGTCACTTTATCGATGAGGCGTCGTTTATCGAGGTTAACCAATAAATTGAAGTGCGAGAGAAAATCAGCGCCGATTATTGGCTGTTGAACAAGTGCGACGAGGAACACCCATCGGAAGTTGCGTCGAAGGTTGAAATCGATCCTAATCGACTTTTCACCATAGACAGGGATGTTTGTGCCGTTAGCAGCATGTAGATATCTTTGTATCTGTCTGCGGCGGTCGGTAGTCGTAGCAGGGATGATGCTGACTTCTGCTCCGGTGTCGATAAAGAATGAGAGTTTTGAATGACGATCTTTCAATTTGAGTATCTTCGTGCGGCGAGGGGTGGTCGTTGTCAACACTCGCGAGTCTCGTTTCCCGAAAATTTACACGGGGACCGACATTTTCGTGCCTTGGAACTGTACGTGTGATGATAAAAACACGTGTCGCTGTTCCTCTGGTTGTCATAAAACTGACGTTGGCGTGAAGGCGTGCGAGATCTCGAACGGTCACGAGTTTTGAGTTGCTCAACGAGCTTGGTTAAGAGGGCGACTTGCTTGGAGGGCTCATTGACTTGCTCCTCAATGTGCTGACTTTTGTCTGAGGGCGCCAGACTGTTATCGGCCTTGTTCTTGAAACTGGCTGCGTAGATGTTTTCGCGCATATCAACTTCCATAACTCTGTCTGCTATTACTGCGAGTGCATATATAGAAATTTCTGTCGGAGTGGCGGCAATCACTGCTTGGACGTGAGACAGTAAACGCTGTGTGAATAGTTCTCGTAACAGTTTATTTTCGAACTGGATTTTTCCGTCAAGTAAACTTTTCATGTGTTTCAGGAGTTGACTTGGTAGACACGAATTTGGTAGACACGAATTATCAAACAATGTTTTAATCCTTGCTTGGGGTGATATCTGCAATATGTCAAGGAGTTTCCTTTTCAGGTTAGTATGTATATGGTAATGCCTGGTCAGGATCTGAAAGAGTTTCCCCAGCCTCTACTGCTATTGGTACTGGTGGTGCTCCTACGACACAGGAATATTTGCTATCTTCAGATGTAATGCCCACATGTCGTAACACAACCTCAACTTGGTGAAACCACACTTGCGGTTCTGTGCTTGGAAATGCAGGTAATAGTACTCCACGCACCATCGGCTGAAGGGCTACTGCATTATGAGCATTAAGTCCTATATTATTATTTCCTTGATCTATTGTAAAATTGATTAACTTCTAGATATGAGGAGTAAGAATTTTTGCACTTGAAAGAATTTAAAGGATAGGACTACTAAAAAAATTTTGATCCAATCTCCATCCACTGTAAAAAAATGAGTAACACAAACAACACGTGAAATACCACTATAAGTTGTACAGGCTACTCATGCAAGAATATCTTATATGATTCGATTTCCCAAGTTTGAATTTATCTTCAAGCAAGGCACAAGCAGTGTCACTCTGGGGTCACCAGTGTAAAGTTAGCTTCATTGGTGCTGTTTCTCACCAATGAACTCCACTAGTTTAATAAGGGGGTTCTTTTTATTATACTGCTGCTGTGACCTAGACTTGAGGTTAAATAAAGGTTATCAGGTTTTAGACTCAGCTTTTTATTCTTGCAGGCCAGAATGAGTAAATAAGGGAGTTCTTCGTTCTTCAACATACTGGGATCTTGCTAAAAGGAGGGTCCTCAGGGTTGAAGTGAAGACTCAGGTTGATGACTGGGAAATAACTCCGGCCCCCCAGTAATTTGTGGTGATGGTCAATGGTGTTAAGTGTTAATGTGATTGATTCAACTCAGCCTCCTATATGTAGAGGTATGAATCTTGGTTTGTCTCAGTCTTTGAATATAACTGATTAGGTGCCATGCCTTAGTAAAGACAGTTAAGTATGTTAGTTGATACTGATGACTTTGTAGTTTCTAAAGTGTATCACTAACAGTGGGTGAAGAAAGGAATGACGGCCGCACACACACACACGAATTTTAACGGCAGCCAAAGCTATTGCCACTGGGTCCAGTATTTATATAGTCTGTACCGGAAACGCGGGTAGAACACTGCTCAATGTTGCCGACATCGGCGTCCTTACTTGATTTGGAACTTTTAGAACTGATTTAATTACAAATAAAATACATCACTACGTTGTCACTAAAAATTATCAATAAAAATGTAAAAATAAGACTAAAAATTCAATAATGATCATTACGCCAATTTCTAGTGAGATTAAGGAGATTACTCCTAACTTAAATTGTAATGCATGTGCTATTAAGGAGGAATTTAAAGATAAAGAAATGAATGGTTCATAGAGTGATACCATTCTTACTACACCTTCAATTCCTACTAGAGTCAGTGTGGAGTACGCAGATGTGCGATACAAATAATGTTCTTAAAAGAACTAAAACCATGCTTTATGTTTGGATAACTGCGCAAAGAATAAACTATAGTATCCTAGTATATATACATTTATATATATATATATTAAGCGGTATATATATATATATATATATATATATATATATATATATATATATATATATATATATATATATATATATATATATATATATATATATATATATATATATATATATATATATATATATATATATACCCCGCTTAATGGAAGCCTAAAAACTATTAAAGCGTAATTTCTGCCTGAAAAAGTAGTCTTTTAGGGAACGTGTTATTTTTCTGTATTAATTATTTCGTGGGTGATGTTCTTCGAGGGAAGGGATGCAGTCGACTTCGTTGCTTGCAGATTTATTATTGGACACGATCAAACTCAGAGCAGAAGTTAAGGCTAAGATCGAAGATCGAAATTGAGAGCTTGCAATCCGTAAACCGAGACCTGTCCGAACAAGGACTTATCGAAATTTTCACTTTCGATAGGATTAATGTAGTTTCCGAACTACTGTATTCATACAGAGAACTAGGAATAAGTAGCAAAAGTACCTATATAGCGAGAGGCGGATGGATAGTAGGGGCATTATTTTTGAAGAGGCATTTGTATTGGTATTATTTTTGAAGAGCTTCAGCGCCGTCGCGTTCAGAGGATTCATCCGGTTCCAAACCGCCCATATTGTCAGTATTGCATTTGTCTAGTCTGTACAGACTTCAAGGATTCGATGCAAGTGGGGAGCGGGTTCGTCGGGCTGCGAGCTGATGGTGGAAACTGATCCTGCTCCATCGTCGGCAGACGTGACGTACTACTTCTTCCTTGCTTTCCCTTGCCTATATTTTGGTTTTTGAATAGAATTTCTTTCATTTTTTGTTGTGCAACCTAGCACCAATTGTCTGACGCGCACTCCATATTTTAACTGGTTTAACCAGAACTCTAAATAAATAACTTAAAGTTAGACTATTGTCTAACGCTGATTAAAATAACTTAAATATGAGTAAATTCGTCTAATAACGAGGGTCTGAAAAGACTCAACTCAGAATTCTACTCTGTAAATTGAAATTTCCTCTTCCTTTCTAAACGTAAATACTACTATCCTTTACTATCTATGTGGAGTACGCTTCTTTAACTATTTTCAACAATCTTTAAATTTCTAACACGCCTAGCCGTTTCCGATGGAAACACTGAAAGAGCACGTATCTTTTAGGTTTGTATCAGGCATTCGTAAGTTATCTGAAATATCACCATACTGAACTTCTTCATGCTAAGTCCATTACTACAGAGTAACTAATTCGTTAATTTTCAACAGTACAAATACATTGGGTGGTTGCTACCAGCTTTGTGACAGCGACGGGCGAACTCTTTCCAGTGCATAAGTCCTCGCTGTCAGTGGTAGGTTACTCGTCTGCAGTTGGGTCCCTGAATTATACCTGGCATTAATATCAACCTTTACCCGGTATTCCGTAGAACTTCATACCAATCTATAATTTAGCGGCAGGAAGAAGTGGGAGCCCAAGGTCGTGCGTCTGCAATCTTGGAGCACGGTTCATCGGTGCCCCATGCCACTGGTGTTCAGCGTACGCAATCTAAGATTCAGATTGAGCGCGGTTCGGATGGTGGGAGCTGACATTCCGGCTCTAGACCCCAGGGACCGACGGACTCGAGTGTGGGGGTGCTGAGACTAACCGTTCTCTCCAGTTGTCTATTTGTTCTGGCTCTCGCAGACCTCAATTAAAAGTTACCTTAATTGCTTGAAGAGACGCCAGTTTTATTGGAGGGACGGCTTAAAACCTTAACAATTTTTGTTGTTGACTGTCAAGTCGTCAAAGTTAGATAATTAACTCGCTTAAATGTAAAAATATTAAATTGCTTCTTGATTTAAAGTAAATATATGATTAAATAACCTTGACTTTTACTCATGAAGTGTCGTGAACCTTTGTGGTGTGCAAAATTCGCGACAGACTATTAAGTAACTCGTAATGAATACAAAATTTAGCAGAAGTATTAATCTCCTGAGACAGTATTATACGACAACCGCTGAGTCAAACACTGAGGCATCGTGCCTAATTAGCTGGCAGTTAAAGAAATACAACACGAGATGTCTATAAGCAGCTTCTCCCCGAGGCTGTGGGATTTAATTACCGTATCAAAACGGCTGGTCGATCTTTTTAGTGTGCCCATCATAAAATACTCAAACGTAGACTCGAGTGATACGGAACTTGCCAGCGATATTTACTGCCTGACGCCATAGTTATTATTCAAGGTATACTACACCACTACTTCTTCAAACACAAAAAAAATCATTGGAATGAAACGTGACTACCTGAAATGAGATTTCAGTGTACAAATTAGCTGTCAATTAACTCATTGTTTTGCAAAAGGAAATCTTGGTTAGAACTGTTGCTTAAGGCTATACAATGGGAAACCCTAATAATTCATTTTGCATTACAGGCTGCATGATAAACTCAAATCTCAATAATACGAATACTGCAGACACTAGGTAAATTATTTACCGCATTGTGGAATAATATACGACGAGAGATCCGTCGAATTACCGAAAAAACAATCACCAGAATTACACAAACTGCTAAACCTACAGAGGAACGTCTAGGCCAGGCTAAAATGATAAGTTTAAGGAATGATTTTGACCGTCGAAGGAATTCCGGGGAGGATCTGCAGGCGGTGGTTAATGTTGTGCACGTCTTTGGTGAGAATTTTCTGAAAACTCTATCTAGTTTTCGGCATCCTAATTCTTATCTAAATTATTTTTTCTTTTCTTGCATTTATTAGTTAGTCATATTGTGTTATTAGCATTTCATGCCTAAAAAAATGCAGAGGAGGGGGACGAGTTCTCTCTCCTTATCAGGGGGAGATTCAGATGCCTGGGTCTCCATAGATTCGTCAACGGAGTGCATCCCGCCTACTCCTTCTCAACCCTTATCGCCATATCAAGTCATGATATCTGATGGCCTCTTCTCACAATTGAAGGGTGGACAGCACTAGTGGACTACTTGCATTTTTTCCCACGGGAAAAAATGCAAGTAGTCCACTAGTGCTGTCCACCCTTCATATAGTAAACTACTGGATCGTAATTGCCTCTGTCAGCGCTGTGATAGCGACAGCACGGGAGTGGACTACTCGCATTTTTTCCCGTGGAAATATATTATATTTACCAGGGGAAAAAATGCAAGTAGTCCTAGTGCTCTCCACCCTTCAATTCGGGGATACTGGGGAGTTATTTAGATTAGATTAGAATGAGGCTATAGGAACGAACCTTCGGGCCCATTCCTGGTACGGATAATTACTTCGATAATTATTTTTAAACGCCAAGTCCCATGCCGTAATTCTAGCCGCGTCAACCATGGCGGCAGCGGGGTTCGAACCCGGGGTCTTCCCGCTCACAAGCGAGTTCGCTTACCAGTCGACCAAGCTGGTGGTGTCGACCAAGTTACTGGGTGACCAACAGCTTTCTCTGACCCCCATACCAGCTATTGAAACTAATCCAGATAAAAATGTGAATCCAAAGGTCCATAGTTTTGAGGGGTTTTCACCTGAACAATTAGATGTCATTACTCCAGTTCAGCACAATAGTGGGAAAATGCCACAGAATAATAATCCAACTAATCCCACCATTATATTGGTGGAACCCAGTACGGAGGATAAGGCAAAAAATAAAAAAATTTTTAGCAAATGATCTGGCGCTTAGTAAGGCACTGGCCAATTCTGCCTTTGGTAAAGCAGGTATATCATATACAAAGAAAAATCTAGGTAGAAATATTCTGGTTGTCACAATGAAAAAACATTATGAGGATGTTTCACCATTCCTGAGTGTTCTAGAGATTGGAGCATGGAAGGTCAAGTGTCGCCTCCCAGCCAACCAAATCACTTCAGTTGGAGCAATCGGGCCTTTCGGGAAGGACACCAGCAGTGAGGAGTTGACCAAAGCACTGATTGATGCTGGCTTCGGAGGAGTGACAGTGGAACGGATATATAAAGGTAAAGATAAAATAGTGACTGCTTTTTTTAAGGTGGTATTCAATACTACCACTCTGCCTCAATTTGTATGCATTGGATACCAGCAGTACCGAGTAAGTACATATATAGGCAAACCATGACAGTGTTTCCACTGTCAGAGGTTTGGACACAATGCTGTAAATTGTAGAGCTGCCCCTCGATGTGTTGTATGCAGTGGTGCACACAACAGCAGGGAGTGCCCCTCCCCAAGCACACGTTCATGTTGCAATTGCAGTGGTAACCACACTGCAAACTATGGAGGTTGTCCCAAGATCAGGCAAGCAAAAGAAGTAGAAAAAATTAGACAAGTTCGAAAGCTCTCCTATAGGGATGCTGCAAGGCATGTCTTGCATGCAGGAGGGACTTCCGTGGTGCAGCCTCACTCTGAGCAAACCTTGAACATTCCAACTGTGACCCAATCTGGAGGTAAGATTCAATACTCCTCTCAAACACAACCTATAAAACTTGTCTCTGTTGCCACTCAGACTGGAGATGAACTTAACAGTCCATCTCCAAATGTCACTGTAACACAATTG
>VCRD01002976.1:31109-46269 GCA_006783055.1 Trinorchestia longiramus | reverse complement strand
CATGGGCGATGAGTTGAGGTCTTACCGATAAGTGCGAGCTCACGGCGTGAAACGAGAAACAGCTCGTATTCATTGCCGGGTTTCGAACCCGCACGCAGTCTTTCTGCACAAGCAGAGACCCGATACAGAACACGGGCCGCATACCACTCGACTACGGTGGCTGCGTTTCAATAGAAACTTACCCGTCAGAGAGACTGAAAGTACGAATACATTTGTTGTTTACTGGATAATGGTTATGCGCGGACTGACGGGCGTTTGGTTTGAGAACCTGTGGTTGACTACGCTCTTCCATAAACGACGAGAGTTACAATTTGAAGTCACGACCATGATTAAATTTAGACTTAAAAAACAATCACAGGTGACGTGAAATAAGTGTAAAGATTTACTCTGAAATATTACTAAGTTTAATATTATGTAATACTAAAATAATCACGATATTTTAGCAGCCCTACAGGAGTCCCCCCCTCCTCAGAAGCGGAGCGTTCAAGAGTTCGGGAAATAATAGAAATCAGGAAGCGATTTGAAACGAACTGTACGACCTGAGCGAGTGCCCGTAGAGGACGGGCTACGTGCAGTCTCTGAAGGTAACGAGGGAGCAGCAGGTGGCAGAACAGGGGGAGATGAGTTAAAATGAGCTGCAGGAGGAGGTGAAACTGAAGGAGTAGCGGGGTGAAACTGAAGGGGTAGCAGGTAAAATGGAAGGGTTAGCAGGTGAAACGGAAGGGTTAGCAGGTGAAACGGAAGGGTTAAGTAACTGCTTAATGGTGGGAGCAACATAAGCGGGCTTTAGTCTATCGATGGAGACCGTAGAGTCTCCCTGGGGAAGCTTAGGAGTGAAAGTTTTAGGTGATCGCCTAAATACTTCAAACGGGCCAGTGTAAGGGGCTTCAAGACTTTTACGCACACGGTCAACGCGCAGCCACACTTTATCACAAGTTTGTAAATCAGGAGGAACGTAAGAGGGCGGAGAGGAGTGACAGATGCCTTCGGAGCACTGACGGAAGTCAATGGATTGCATCTCGGACAGGAAAGTCTGAAGGAGCTCTGGTGACGTAGCCTTATGTATGTCGCGTGAAATAACGGGTTGTGGACAGAGCATCATGTTACCAGTTATGGCAGTGAAAGGTGAAAATCTAGCGGCGTTAGGGGTCATACGTAAACCTAAAAGAGCGATGGGGAGGGAATGAAACCAATTTTGCTGACGCGCCATGATGGCTGTTTTGAGAGTTCTGTGCAACCGTTCTACCAGACCATTAGACTGAGGGTGATAACTAGTTGTACGCACGTGGTGAAATCCTAAGAGGGAGGAGAGGTTGGAGAAAAGTTCGCTTTCAAATGGTGCACCTCTGTCTGTGGCTACTTTTAAAGGAACCCCAAACCTAGATATCCATCCAGACGTGAAAGCAATGGCAACCGATGAAGCAGAAGTATCTACTAAAGGCACAGCTTCGCACCACCTAGTGGCAAGATCAATACAAGTCAAAATATAACGGAATGGTAAGGGGTAAGCAAGGGTTGGCAATGAAGCGGGTGTTAATGGGCCTACTATATCTATATGCACCAAATGGAAACGATCTGATTTAGGAGCGATAGGTGAGACTGGTAATTTAGTGTGCCGATTAATTTTGGCTCGTTGGCAATTAGTACAATGCTTGACAACCGAGTGAACATCTTTATCAATATTGGGCCAAAAATATTGTTGTTTTACTAGTTTAGCGGTGCTTTTTGAACCAGGGTGAGAAATGTTATGGAGGGACGTAATTACTGGCTCACGAGAGGTTGAGGGCACAAAGGGTCTAGGAGATGATGTGGGGGTATCACACCACAAGTTCAAGTTTGGAGCAATTTCGTAAGGAGTGAGCCTGTCTTGGTAAGACAACATCTCGTCGTCATCAGCTTGCGCTGACGCTAACTTGTGCAGGTCAAATACATCCACGGTTGTAGCACACACTGGACGGGAGAGACAATCGGCTACAATATTATTGTGACCTTTAATGGACTCAACCCCAGTGATGTACTCCGAGAGAAAAGAGAGGTGTCTCTGTTGCCGGTCAGATTTAGCAATCGTTCTCGAATAAAAAGCTGAGACCATTGGTTTGTGGTCAGTGAAAAGGGTTACAGAATGACCGTCAATTAGGGACTTAAAGTGCAGCACCGACAGGTATGCAGCGAGCAACTCTCTATCATAGGTGGAATACATTTTTTGGAGGTCTGATAGTTTCTTTCAGAAAAAGGTAACAGGCATTGGTTTGGAATCAATCAGTTGGTAAAGTGCAGCGCCGACAGCATAACTAGAGCTGTCGGAGACTATGTGATAGTCTGAGGCTTTAGGTGATGGAAAAGACAGAGTCGGACAGTGGGCAAGAGCTTGTTTTAGATTTCTAAAAGATAGTTCAGCTGCTTCAGTCCATGGTAACTGCTTAGCTGCAGGGTGATTACGCAAAAGTTCTGTTAATCCAAGGGCAATATTTGCGAATGAAGGAATCATCGGTCGAAAAAAATTGAGCATACCCATGAATCGCCGGAGCTCGTGAGAATTTTTAGGGAGGGCGCTTTTGGTGATAACCGCTACTTTGTCGGCAGGGGGTCTAACACCGCTCGCGCTCACCTCGTAACCGAGGAAAGTGAGGGAACTCTGCAGAAAGGCGCATTTGTCTAATGAGAGACGAAGGTTATGCTGAGCAAGCAAAGACAGAGCATTGGTTACATCAGCTATGTGTTCGTCTTCTGACTCTGATGCGATTAGAATATCGTCGAGGTAAATGAAAGTGTTTTTGGAATTCACGAAAATAGAGTCAATGAAACGCTGGAAAGTAGGACCTGCATTTTAAGGCCGAACGGCATAAAGCGGTATTCGTAGAGTCCGAGTGGAGTAGTGACAGCAGTCTTATGGATATCGGCTTCAGCCACAGGAATTTGCAAGTAAGCGCGTTCGAGGTCAAGTTTGGTGAAAATTCGTTTACAATGAAGAGCCATGGTAAGGGATCTGAGGTGAGGGATACGATATTTATCATTACTAGTGAGGCTGTTCAATAAACGGTAGTCACCACATGGGTGCCATTTTCCAGGTTCCTTTTTAGGAACAAGGTGAAGGGGTGAAGCCCAAGGGGAACTGGATCGTTGGATGATACCAGCATTTAATAGGAACTGAAATTCAGTTTTTACTGCCTCGAGTTTGGTGCCAGTAAGAGGTCTAGGTTTAAAATGCACAGGCGAGTGATTTCCCGTATCAATATGATGTTCGACCACTGATTCCGAGTTCTCAGCCAATGAAGTTGATTGCAAAGGTGTTGTTAGAACAGGGTATTTAGTCAGGATTGGGCGAATGAGGGGATGCACTTTGGAAGTATCTACTGAGTATGTTACTAGGGAGGAGGATGAAGTTTCTAGGCGAATACGGCAATTGGTCAAGTCGTCAATCAGGGTGTTCGTTTTACAGTCAATTATCAGTGAGTGAGCTTTAAGAAAATCTATATCCAAAATAGGTTGAACTACGTCAGGTACTACAAAAGACCAAATGAAAGAACGTCTAAGTTGTCGCAACCCTATTTCTACGTCCACCTCACCATAGCAACGCATAGGAGCACCGGAAGCAGTTGAAAGGGAAAGAGCACATGGTCGTAACAGAGGTGAAAGGTCTACGGAAAAAGGCAAGATAGACATGGCAGCACCAGTGTCGATAAGAAATTGCATCTTCTTGTGACCTATGCTAGCACTGAGCTTAAGTGGCAGCCCGACGGTCACAATGGATACGGACTGCTGTTCTAGTTTCCTGCAGAGCATAAAGGTGATGGTCTACGCATAGGCGAAGGGGATCGAACTGAGTCCGACTGAGAGTTATATGAGGGTCTTGTGTCGCTAGGGTAGTGACACCATGGTCTACATGAGCGTGCGGCTCTTCCGTACCATAAATGGAAGTGGCAGATTTGCGGTCGCTGGTTGGCAAGAAAGGGACGAAGAACAGGGAAGGTCTCACTGGTGTTGTAATCTAACGGGGCGGGAGGGCGGTTACGACTTCCTGACTGATCTGTAGCGGCATAACGGTAACGGTTCTCTGACGGGTCTCTTGGTCTATAATGAGGTTGGTGTCTAGGGCTTAAGTTAGAGGGTTGCACCTGTGATACACTAGTAGGTTGTGCATACGTTAGTAACGTGTCGGCTACATTTGCAAGGTCTTCTAGCGACTCGGCAGGGTGTCCTGCAATAAGGGGGCGGATTGATTCCGGAAGCCCTTTTATGAATTTAATTTTTAGGAACTCTTGACTTACTCCTAAACCACTCTCTGTAGCAATGTTTCTCAGATCGCTCAAGTAAGCAGATGGTTTTCCACGCATTACGTTATTGTGTGACATTAATGAATCAAAAAGTTCCGGGGTAGACCTAGAATACGCCTTGATAACGGCGTTTTTCAACCCTTCGTAGGACAATTCTCGTATAACTGTATCATTAACCCTATTTGTAACTTCTATGGGGAGGCTACTGAAAGCATGATGGAATTTAGTACTTGAAACGGTAATGTTAGTTAATGCAAATTGACTGTCTAGGATTGCCATGCATTATTGATGCTCACTGCTAGCGTTAGCTTGAACTGCGTTATCGGAATCCATTGTGATCGTACGTCTGGCTAAAACAATTTTAACAAGATGACGTATAGACAATAGGAAATCTATCGAAGATAAGGAATGACTGGAATAGGGGAAAATAGCACAATAGGAAAACGAGTAAATAGAGCGGCAGGGGAAAAAAGAAAAAAACACAGAATGTAAACACGAAATACACGGCACGGTAACGATGTTTAAAATTAATTTACTTCCCTAGCGTTCGTTAGAAGCCTGGCAGTGTCTGTTGTAGAGCCTGCTGGTTGCCTGGGTAGAGCTGTAGAGCGGTTGCCTCCTCTGTAAGGCTGATGCCTGGCTTCAAAGGAATTTCTTGATCGTTTTATGACTTTCGGCCGTTGGTCGGAGGGGAGGGTCGAGTTACACAGGGAAAGTGTTCGTCAAAGGAGTTGTTCTTCGCTGAGACTGTTTATTCTTCACTAGGGGAGTTTTTCTCGAGCTGGATATGAACGTTTAGCAGAAGGATGTTGCTTCGTAGGGATATTTCTTTGAGCTTGATATGAATTTTTATTTTTCGGCAGAATATTTTTTTTGCTGAGGATGTTTCGTGAACTTTATCTGAATGTATCGAAGGAGGGTATTTCTTCACAGGGGTCACCACTTTAGGGAACGTGTTATTTTTCTGTAGTAATTATTTCGTGGGTGATGTTCTTCGAGGGAAGTGATACAGTCGACTTCGTTGCATGCAGATTTATTATTGGACACGATCAAACTCAGAGCAGAAGCTAAAGCCAAGATCAAAGATCGAAATTGAGAGCTTGCAATCCGTAAACCAAGACTGTCCGAACAAGGACTATTAAGTAACTCGAAATGAATACAAAATTTAGCAGAAGTATTAATATCATGAGACAGAATTATACGACAACCGCTGGGTCAAACACTGAGGCATCGGATAACTAGTAATTAAGTGAAGCGCCAAACTCCCTAACAACATGTCAATAGAAACTTACCCGTCAGAGAGACTGAAAGCACGAATACACTTGTTGTTCACTGGAAAATGGTTACGCACGGACTGACGGGCGTTTGGTTTGAGAACCTTTGGTTGACTACGCTCTTCTATAAACGATGAAAGTTACAATTTGAAGACACGACCATGATTAAATTTAGACTTAAAAAAATAATCACAAGTGACGTGAAATAAGTATAAAGATTTACTCTGAAATATTACTAAGTTTAATATTATTTAATACTAAAATAATCACGATATTTTAGCGGCCCTACAGTCTCACAACTAAAACTACAGTCAAACAATGTTGCAAAATTTATAACTGGTGCACGTTGCTCGGGGAGGATTAAAAGAAATAAGTTTTGAAATGTGCGCCTGTATGGAGAGTCTCTTACGTTTTGAAGGGGAGTCTCTGAAAGTCTTGAGTTTTTTTTTCGCACCGTAAAATGGATGTAACATAGATCAGAAGATAAGGTTACGGGGGTTGTCTTGAGTACCTCTAGTTGTGGGATTCAATGACAACACGGGGACTCAGCTTTTGTTTCTTTATTAGTCCGTCGGGCAGCAGGTAGATCGAAGACACTTTCCTTTGGCCGCGAGTAGAAGAGAGCTCGTAAGTATAGGAGCTAAATATAAGGCAATTCAGGAACTAATTCCTGGCCTCAAATAAATATAACGGATCCAAAAAGGTAAGTAATGGATGGTAAGATATCCTGGGTTCAATAAAGTCTAAGAGAACCAATAAGGTAAGTAATGCAGGAAGATATCCTGGGCTCAAATAAGTCTACTAGAGCCAATAAGGTTGAAGAAGAAGGGGAACTAAAGTGGCTTTCTTTGCAGAAAGGTTGCTCTTGCAAAGAAGATGGATGAAGCTTGAATCTTGAGTGGACGAAACTTGATGAAACCAAGATCGAATGAATGAAGTTTGTATGAGTGAAGATCAAGAGCAGGATCGCCAGGTGTATGGAAAAGAAGTTTGGGCTAAGTTTTCACATCCTCACAAACAGAAACAAGTACAAGCATCACCCGCAGCAAACTCAAACAATGACAGGGTCAATCAAAATGAAGAGCAGCAGTAAGGCAGACTTATCTAAAAAAATTTAAAAGAGCTGGAACTCTACTGAGCAAAAGATGCAGTCAGTGTCCTGACAGGTCAGGATAGAAAATAAATATAAATAAATTAGAACTTGCATTAGAGAAAAAAGGGACAGAGGGATATCCGCTGGCTGGCAATACCGAGACGCCAGCAGCTTTAGCCACACGTGTGCCGGCGTAGCTTTGTCTTTCCCGCCACCATAGAAGTCACATGTAATCAGCATCGTTCTTACACAGTGTTAAGTCCACACCAAATCTAAAAATGTAAGAAATTGTGTGAGGTGTAGAATATAATCGTGAGTATACTCAACTCTATAAGTCCGTCGATATCAGTATTATTCTAATTGTGTATTATCATAACTGTAAAAATGCAGTCATAGCTTATGCAGACAGAAGGCCAACTGTGATATCCATAGAACACTGAAGAATGCTCAAGGTACTAGAGTCATTTAATATAATATTCTGTCGCCAGTCATAGCTGTAGAATTTGTGTGATACTGACAAGTGTCAGTATATGTACCTATTTCATGTGAGCCAAGAAGTGATCTCATCCATGTTTGTGATAAATTAATTAAATGTGTTCAGTCATTCCTGCTCAATCACCAGCGTTCTAGTACAAGCATAGCTGTAGAGTTTATGTGTGATACTGACAAGTGTCAGTATATGTATTTCATGTGAGCCAGGAAGTTATCTCATCAGTGTGTTTGTGATAAATTAAATGTCTATTCCTTCCTGCTCAATAGAATCCTGGTTATACAGTAAGATACCAAAAAGCATTCTTCATGCATAGTCAATTCAGTGATTTAACTGGTACTCATTCACAGGAAATGTAACATTCAGTGTAGAATGTAAAAATGTTTTTTGGTCTACAGCAGTATTATAATGTGTTCAATGTAGGTATGAAAGGTTTTCACACCACCCAACATTGGAAAGAAAGTTCCTCAAACAATTTTTATATTTTTAATTCATGGTGCTCTAAGTGTATGATTTTTTGGATAACAAACAGTGCCTGTTGCTAAATACAGTTAGCCTTTTCTTTTTCATTTGTGATGCTGAATTGCAGCAGTGATATGTTTCTAAGCAATACTCGTGCTTTGATGTGTCAATCATGGTAGTTTACTATATTTTTGGGTAATAAGTTTGCAGTGTAATACCCTCTTGTGCAGAGGCTCTAAAACATTTTCTAAATGTGATGTATAAGATATTTCTGTCTAACACTGAGGTTGGTGAACCTCAAGTCATTTATACCTGCACCTGATGAGGTCGTTGGAAGTTGAGTTTATTGAAACCGTGATCTGAGAACAAATCACAAATTAAGTTTACAGAACTACTTATTTAACTTAAAAGTACCTACTCAGACACAATGCTGGCATCTGAAATGGCACACATGATTATCTTTTCAATGTGCCTGCACTAGAATGTAGTTCAAACATAATACTGGTCATTTAGGCTGACTGACAACACTGACAGCTACACTGAACTAGAGTAATGGCATTAACCTCACAGTTGCAGCTCAAATAACAAGTTGCTGCCACATGTACACAAAAATATAATTTCCTTGTGGAACAGTACTATCATAAATATAATTCCTTTAGAAAGAAAAGCATATAGATGACTGAAGGTGCAGGTATAAATGACTTGAGGTTCACCAACCTCAGTGTTAGACAGAAATATCTTATACATCACATTTAGAAAATGTTTTAGAGCCTCTGCTCAAGAGGGAATCACACTGCAAACTTATTACCCAAAAATATAGTAAACTAAAATGATTGACACATCAAAGCACGAGTATTGCTTAGAAACATATCACTGCTGCAATTCAGCATCACAAATGGAAAAGAAAAGGCTAACTGTATTTAGCAACAGGCACTGTTTTTTATGCAAAAAAATCATACACTTAGAGCACACTGAATTAAAAATATAAAAATTGTTTGAGGAACTTTCTTTCCAATGTTGGGTGGTGTGAAAACCTTTTATACCTACATTGAACAGATTATAATGCTGCTGTAGACCAGAAAACATTTTCTACATTCTACACTGAAAGTTGCATCTCCTGTAAAAAGATGCTGGTTAACTAAATGAAGAAGTGACTATGAATGTAGAATGTTTTTGTTGGTGTCTCACTGTACAACCAGGATTCTATTGAGCAGGAAGGAATAGACATTTAATTTATAACAAACACACTGACAAGATAATTTTCTGGCACACGTGAAACACATAAACTGATACTTGTCAGTATCACACAAATTCTACAGCTATGCTTGTATTAGAAAGCTGGTGATTGAGCAGGAAGGACTAAACACATTTAATATACCACAAACATGAATAACTTCTTGGCTCACATAAAATACATATACTGACACTTGTCAGTATCACACAAATTCTACAGCTATGACTGGCGACAGAATATTATATTAAATGACTCTAGCACATTGAGCATTCTTCAGTGTCCTATGGATATCACAGTTGGCCTCCTGTCTGCATAGGCTATGACTGCATTTTTACAGCTATGATAATGCACAATTAAAATAATGCTGATATCGACGGTCTTTTAGAGTTAAGTATACTCACGATTATATTTTACACTTTACACAATATCTTACATTTTTGATTTGGTGTGGACTTAACACTGTTTTTAAGAATGATACTGACTACGTGTGGCTTCGACGGTGGCAGGAAAAGGCAAAGCAACGCTGGCAATGGCATATGTGTCGCTGAAGCTGCTGGCGTCTCGGTATTGCCAGCCAGCGAATATCCTTCTGTCCCTTTTTTTCTCTAATGGAAGTTCTAATTTATTTATATTTATTTTCTATCCTGACCTGTCAGGACACCATAACTAGGTTGCTCAGTCATAAGACACAGATTTCACTCTTAAGCAGGTCAGTTCTAATTAAATAAAAGCTATAATATGCACTGAAACAAACGTCCTAGGGAATTATTACTCAGAAAAAACGAATACAGGTACAATATAACAACATAATAAAATCAAAAGATTATATAAAACAAATAGAACATCTGAATTAGTGCGAGAATAAGATACATCTTAAATATTGTAAAAAAAATAATGAACATCCTAAGGTATAGTTGAAAATAAAGGAAATCAAACAAATGATGATACAGCACATTATGGATATCCTTATCTAGCGGCTATATCATCTGGCGCAGGATATGCCCAGCAGACCATAATATTATGGTTAATCCGTAAAATTAAAGATTTTGAAAAACATGACCCGAGGCAAAATACTTGCAGTACTAAAAACGCTACAATAATATTAAGAGCGAATGATTTATCAAGAATACATTGATGGGAATTTTTAAACAAAAATTTTATACTTCCAAGTAACCAACACAAAACGATTTAAGGATAAGATGTACCTACTCTTTAATGAACTTTTTGCTCTTACTTTATTTCAATAGAGTATACAATACATATACATTGATTTTTAAATTCTTAATGCTAATATCTTATGAATAGTGACGGTTCTTATCGATAAGGTCTTCAGAGAAGTAGTGATGCTCCAATCGAGATCCCCATCCTCTTTGCTGAAACTTGTAGTCGAGGCTTGTAGGGGCGTACCGATGAGCGAGGTTGAGGTGTGGCTTATCCTAAGCGTCCAACGAAGTAGCTGTTGGAAATGTTCTTCTAGCTGTCAATGGTCAGGCACAAATAGACCATGACAGCTCCGGGGAACGAACCCGTGGTCTTCAGCATAGCAGGCGGCTACCTTAGTAGTGCCTCAGATATATCGTAATTAATTTAGAATGATCTGGGAGTCGATATAAAAATATGAGGTATTTTAGTAATATTTTGGAGTTAATTTTTATACTTATTTTACGTCATTTGAAGCTAGTATTTTAAAGTGAAAATTTTAACCGTAGTTACAACTTCAAATTGTAACCCTCGTTTGTAAAACACCATAGTCAACCACGAGCCTATAGGTTAAGTGCCCGTCAGTTTCCTCGCAACCGTTACCCAGTGAACAGTAATTTTATTCGCGCTTTCAGTCTCTCTGACGGGTAAGTTTTCCATTGACCATGTGCTAGGAAGTAATGCGCTTCACTTACCTACCATATATTCCCTAAACTTATCATTTTAGCTTTGCCTAGATGTGAAGTTGTTGTGCTTTGATTTGCGTTACTCCAAGATTTATAATTAATCCAAATATAGAACACTTTGAATAATAACTTTTGCATCAGCTATCAAATTCATTGTCTAATTTTGTCTCACCTAAGTCTCTACGTTCGAGTATTTTATGACAAGCATACTGAAAGATCGACCAGCCATTTTGAGACGGTTATTAAATTTCATGGCCTCGGGTAGAAGCTGCATATCCGCATCTCGTTTTTGTATTTCTTTAACTGCCAGCTAATTAGGTACGATGCCCTAGTGTTTTACTCAATGGATGTCTTATAATGTTGTCTCATGATATTAATTCTTCTTGCTAAATTCTGTATTTATTTCAAGCTACTTATGGGTTCTTACTCGAGCAGGTTTCAGTTTCAGGTTTCAGTTTCAGTTCCAGCCTCAGTTTACGGATTTTAAGTTCTCAGTTTCGGTCCTTGATCTTGGCTTTAACTTCTGCTCTGATTTTGATCGTGTCCAATAATAAATCTGCAAGCTACGAAGCCGATCGTATCAAATCTGCAAGATCGAAGCCTTCGAAGAACATCACAAACGAAACAATTACTACAGAAAAATAACACGTTCCCAAAACCTTCACCAGTCGGCCACGCTGAGAGAAATGAGAGAAAAATGAGGTAATATTTTTTTACAATCTTAATTATGAAATATTGACAGTGCAGCATAGAGGTAAACTGCAAGCCTACGTAAAAATAATAATTTCAGTGCATTTTTACGCAAGCCACATCCTACAAACATAATACAAATGAAATAAAACAATCCTACATTTACAATATCCTAAAAATATAAGTGAATTTTTGAAAAATATATCTAAGTCCTAAACACAATTGAACAGAGACTTACTGTAGAACACTTCGCTCATGTTGTTCTCTTTACAATCGATAAATAATGAGTGACATATTTTGAAAGTGCTGAAGGATGAATTTGAAAAAACCATAGCGACAGTTCGGCTGAGGAGTAAGAATAATTTTATGAATACAGAGAATTTTTATAAATAAACATTTACATAACTTTACTTAAAGTTTCAAAAACCTACTCACAAAAATACAAAGAATTTATCCTAAAAAGTATGATTTAATTTGTAGCAGGATTAATTATTACCTATTATTGAAAATAATCGGAGCATGAGCAGTGATGGTCTTGCCACAAGTCAGCAAGAGCAGATACTGCTGAAGTATCAAAGTTTGTAGAAAATTTTGAAAGCATAGTTTCACCCAGTAATTATTTATCCAAACAAATTTACAATGTTTACAAAACAGGGATGCAGTGGAAAAAATTACTGGGAAGTTCATTCATAATGCAAGACAAAGGAAGTACATCAGAGTTTCAACCACGGAACGACGAGCTAACTTTGCTGCTTGATGGAAATGCTTATAGTGACATACATTTGAAACCACTTCTCCTTTTCCATGCCGAAAATCTAACGGCTTAAAAAATGTAAATAAAGATAATCTTCCTGTAGTGAGGGAAAGTAGCAAGAAAGCATGGGTAACAACACGAGTGCTTAGTGAAAGGTTCAATAAGTATTGTGTACCCTCTTACTGTAACAAACAAAACATCCTAGATAATAGAACAATATTTGTTTTAGATAACACACCAGAACCCTGTCAAAAATTCTGCTGAATCACACAGAAGTAACGTTTCTACCACCAAATAGTACATCCATTTTACAACCAATGTATCATGGAGTGATTGCAGCATTCAAGGCGTACTATCTGGGTCGCACTATGCAACAAATCGTAACTCCTGCGTCAGGTTAAACCTATGAAATTTACAATTTAGGGAAAAACTTATAATACCAAAAGTGCAATTGACAATGTAGATTATGCGTGAACCACTGTTCCTCCTTTAACTCTGAATACCATGTGGGAACAGTTATTGCTTAGATTAGGGCATGTAACAAAAACGGAATTGAGGCCCAATCAATAGGATTAACACGTCTCCTACGATTGCCTAGCCGGTGCAAATCTTTACTTTGTACACAGAGTCCCTAGAAAGCATTGAAAAAATTACAGAACCTAACCTGAGGGACCCACTGGTGGGTCACCGCAGGAAATGTGGTAATCAAACAAGATATGATGCAACTGGCTCCAAAATGTTGAATCAACTATAGTGATCTCTCTAATAGCCACCGTGGTCAAGTGGTCTATGGCTTGTGTTGTGTATCAGGTCTCTGCTTCGTGCTGAAAGACTGTGGGTTCGAATCTGGCAATGAACACGAGTTGTTTCTCGTTGCTTCTTCGTGCCGTGAGCTCGCACATATCGCTACGGCTTACTGGTTAAGCAATCAACTCTCCACCCAAGGCA
This sequence comes from Trinorchestia longiramus, assembly GCA_006783055.1. Classification (NCBI taxonomy): domain Eukaryota; kingdom Metazoa; phylum Arthropoda; class Malacostraca; order Amphipoda; family Talitridae; genus Trinorchestia; species Trinorchestia longiramus. The sequence goes on along the minus strand of VCRD01002976.1, from coordinate 33,164 downwards.
CGCCCATCAAACCTCCCGGGATCATGGAGCTTCATCATCACCCCTACTCTAAGAATGTTAACCTTAAGAATTTGAAAAACCAATGTACTAAATGTCTATGTACTTTGTACTCGATTGGAAATAAAGATTGTTTTTTTAATATCACTCTTCAGTCCCAACCCTCAGACATCTCTTATCTCTGAGCAGACATTGAATATCTTTTGTATTACTCGGAGTGAACGCCTGAGGGAATAAGAGACCGTCGTGGAACCCAATAGCAGAAAAGGCAATTAGAGGTAAGATGAGTTTAATAGTTTATATTTAGACAGTGAAGAAATACCCTCCTTCGATACATTCAGATCAAGCTCAAGAAACAACCTCAGCAAAGAAATATTCTGCCAAAAAAAATTCATATCAAGCTCAAAGAAACGTACCTGCGAAGCATCATCCTCCTGCGAAACGTTCATATCCAGCTCGAGAAAAACTCCCCTAGCGAAGAATAAACAGTCTCAGCGAAGAACAACAACTCCTTTGACGAAGACATCCCCTGTGTAACTCGATCCCCCCCCCCCCCAACCAACGGTCGAAAGTCATAAAACGATCAAGAAATTCCTTTGAAGCCAGACATCCGCTCTACAGAGGAGGCAACTGCAGGCATCTTCGCTGCACCAGCAGACTCTACAACAGACGCTGCCTGGCTTCTAACGAACGCTAGGGAAGTAAATTAATTTTAAACATCGTTACCGTGCTGTGTATATCGTGTCTACATTCTGTGTTTTTTTTCTTTCTTTTTCTCCCTGCCGCTCTATTTACTCGTTTTCCTATTGTGTTATTTTCCCCTATTCCCGCCATTCTTTATCTTCGCTAGATCTCCTATTGCCTATACGTCATCTTGTTAAAATTGTTTCGAGCTAGACGTACGATCACAATGGATTCCTTTGACGCAGTTCAAGCTAACGCTAACGAAGTGAGCATCAAACCCCCTGTATTCACTAATGCACTCCCTGCTAGATGGTTTACAATCCTAGACAGCCAATTTGCATTAGCTAACAACATATTGTTTCAAGTACTAAATTCCATCATGCTTTCATTAGCCTCCCCATGGAAGTTACAAATAGGGTTAATGATACAATTATGCGAGAATTGTCTTACAAAGAGTTGAAAAACGCCGTTATCAAGGCGTATTCTCGGTCCGCCCTGAAACTTTTTGATTCATTAATGTCACAGAATAACGTAATGTGTGGAAAACCATCTGCTTACTTTAGCGATCTGAGAAACATTGCTACAGAGAGTTGTTTAGTAGTAAGTCGAGTTCCTAAAAAATACATTCATAAAAGGGTTTCCGCAATCAATCGGCCCTCTTATTGCAGGACACCTTGCCGAGTGTCTAGCAAACCTGGCAAATGTAGCCGACACGTTTCTAGCGTATGCACAACCTACTAGTGTATCACAGGTGCAACCCTCTAACCTAAGCCCTCGAGACCAACCACAGTATAGACCAAGAGACCCGTCAGAGAACCGTTACCGTTATGCCGCTAGAGATCAGTCAGGAAGTTGTAACCGCCCTTCCGCCCCGTTAGATTACGACGCCAGTGAGACCTTCCCTGATCTTCGTCCATTTCACGCTAACCAGCAACCGCAAATCTGACGCTTACATTTATGGTACGGAAGAGCTGCACGCTTATGTAGACCATGGTGTCACTACCCTAGCGATACAAGACCCTCATATAACTCTCAGTTACACTCAGTTCAATCCCCTTCACCTATGCGTAGATCATCACCCTCACACTCTGCGGGAAACTAGAACATTAGTCCGTATCCAATGTGACCGTTGGGCTGCCACTTAAGCTTAGTGCTAGCATAGGTCACAAGAAGTTACAATTTCTTACGACACTGGTGCCGCCATGTCCATCTTGCCTTTTTCTGTAGACCTTTCACCCCTGTTACGACTATGTGCTATTTCCCTTTCAACTGCTTCCGGTGCTCCTATGCGTTACTATGGTGAGGTGGACGTAGAAATAGGGTTGCAACAACTTAGACGTTCTTTCATTTGGTTTTTTGTAGTAGCTGACGTAG